>JAXIVD010007618.1:0-12500 GCA_036785275.1 Cancer borealis
CTGCTTGTGTGATTCATAGTTTTGTTTTCCTTGCTTGTTTTGTTTTCTTTTTCTATTCTTATTTGTCTTGGTTTTCTTGTTCTGGTTTTTATATGATTTGTTTGGTTGCTTGTTTTTTTTTTTCATGTTTGATTTGCTTGAGTTATATTTGTTTTCTGTTTTGTTTTGTAATTTTTCATATTTCTTTACGTTGTTTCATTTATCTGGTTTTAAAATTATTGGTGTCTTATTTGATAAGTTTTTCTTTATTATATAATATTTATTTCAGTCGTATTTGATTTAATTGAATGCTATTTGTATATATTTTCTTCAGTTATTTTATTTATATTTTTTAATTGATCAATTTATCTGGTTTTAACATGATTATCTTTAATTAATATTTTCTTAAGGTATTTCCTTCACTGTTTAACTTTCTCTCTGTCTTTCTCTTTCTCTTTTTCTGGTGCACAGGTAAGCATCAATCAGTGTACAGGTATTCCTCAACACACAGGTACAGGTACAGGTATCCTTGGCACCTGAAGGACCTGTTACCTCGTCTAACTTGGCACTGACTCGGCACTCTTGTCCTTCTCTTTCTTCTTGTCATGTTTTCCTTCTCTCTCTTTTCTCTCTTTCTTTTTTTTCTCTCTTTCTCTCTCTATTTTTTTTTCTTGGTTTTCTATTTCAAACTTTATACTTTTTCGTTATGATGAGGTAAATATTTTTTTTCCCTACAGTTCCATATCATGATTTAATATTGATTTAGTTTCCATCGAAGTGTTGTTATTTATTTAGTTTCAGGCAGCAACACTTTCACTTTCTTAATAACGACTCATAATTGTATTTTTCTATGTATATAACGTGGTTTATTTGACTTGATACAGAGTGATCTACGTAATTATTTCTATCTAAGACTATAATATGATTTATTTATTTATGCGCTGTTTTTTTATGTTGATCTCTTAGATGGGCGCAGAGAAAGGCAATTTAGAACACCATATAAAGAGTTCTGGTCACCTATAGAAGGGATGACTCGCTGCTACTGAATGTATAATAAAAACAAGACAAGACTCAACCTTCACCACTGAGTCACTGTTTCATTATTATGCTTATTATATAATGGGAAAAATTATTTGTGAGTTAAAAATAAAGAAAAGACGCAAAAAAACTGTATCTATATTCCCATTGGTGGTCTGTATCTTTCCTAAATCTACGACAACACTTATGACTGGCCAGTGATAACAGATCTTATTTCTGATTGGCCCAGATATACTCCAAGTGACGGATGGTGACGGTGAGTGGTCGGCCGGGCGCCCCTAGCTATCATGGCACCTTAATGGCCACACCCTTGCCAAGACAGGTGAGAGACGAGGCTAAATTAACTAGCCTCTCACCTGGGGAAGCACTGCCAGCCTCTCCGTTGGCAACACTGGGAAGGCTTCGCTGCAGGATTGTATTTCAGGCAATTATTTAACATTTTTACTTTTTTCTATTTATAGTCTTAATATATAAACGTTAATTAGGTCTACGTTAGGTAATATAGTGTCGTTACATAATAGGTAATGATGCCAGCCTGTCGCAGTGTATTGTAACTTGTGACACAAAACTATTAATATATCACATGATCGGGTGGAAAAAAAATATAAAAATGTCTTTAATATTGAGGTCAAACAGACTTATGTAATGTAGGGAAGAAAAAAAGTTTATAAAGTATGTTATGTTACCATGTGTAATAATAACTTTTTTTTTCTTATATAACATTTTCTTCTATTTATCCTTTTGTTTTGGTTTGTAATATATATATATATATATATATATATATATATATATATATATATATATATATATATATATATATATATATATATATATATATATTTTTTTTTTTTTTTTTTTTTTTTTTTTTTTTTTTTTAACTACAGAAGACATTTGGAAAGTGTGGCTGACAATTTGGTGAAGGTTGATGTGGTGATGATGTGTGATGTGTACCTGACCACCTGCCAGCCAGCTCACCTGTACAACCTGGCTGCCTCACCTGCCTACCAACCTGACTCTATATGGTGTTGGTGATGCCTCTCGTCCCTTCTTCCCCGGAGCCTCATACTGTTTGTTTAGTTTTCTTTTTTAACTTTTTCTGACCATAATCTTTGGTTTTGTATTTATATTATATTCTTCCCGTCTCTTGTATTATTTTCTTGTGTCTGAATGATTTTCTCGTCTCTTTGTGTATTATCTTCCCGTTGTTTTACTGTTTGATCATATTTTTTCGCCCAAAACAGTATTTTCATTCTTCTTCAGAGTTATATATTTTTTCCATTTGCTGTTTGTTTCTTATTTTCTATCTATATCAACCTTTCCTTCTTTATTAGTTTTATTATCTTCCTTTTCCATTTCTTTTTCTTCTTTTTTTTCTTCTCTTCTTCTTTTATAATGTCATTGGTCACCACATTCGTTTTCTTCGTGTTTTCTCGTAAATATCAAATTTTCATAAATTCCCCTCAATCTTAAAATGTAGGAAACCAGCATTACTTTCCTATTCAGTCCCTTAAGATGTTTGCTGTAAATTTCTGGTTGAATGTTGTTTACAATTAGTTTCATTTGCAAGTCAACACATCAATACATTGCAAGATCCAAAATTTTCCTCCTTCTGTCGCTTCACTTGTTTAAATTTCTTAGATTCTCATTAACAGTCATAAAATAGTAAAAAACATCAACAAAACTAGAAAAAAGAAGAAGAAAAGAAACGAAAAAATAGCATGACAGACATTCTATAAAAAGTTATCTGTTTGTCTTACCTTGGAAAGGAAAAAAGTAAAAAAAAAAAGAAGAGACATTTATAGACAATATAACATACAATAAACGTCACAAGTGTTTTTATTTCCCCCCCCCCCCACGCCCCGTTGATAAGGCTGATTTCTACCTTTGTTTACTAGGCCACGTGATGCGATGCGCCAAACGAGTCTACTTTGTTTGATAGGATTACGTTCTCCATGAGGGACCGCAGGACAGTGCCAGGACAGTGTCAGGACAGTGCCAGGACAGTGCCAGGAGGTGAGTCAAGGGGCATTTAACAGGATCACAAGGTCAGGTGCGTCCCGGGAATGGCTGGAGTGTGAAAGTTATATTAAGATCGAATTAAGTTCAAGGTACGACCTTCTAAATGTGTTCTGTAATACTTGGCGCCTCTTGCCGCGGTGATTCATCTTAAGGTTGAAGTGTTTACACATCGTCACTAAATGTTAAGTGAAGACCAAAGTTAATGACTGTACTTAATTTGAATAACTAAAGACTCATGGTCATTATTATTCATTAGGAATATTCAAAAAGAGAACAAAATTGTATAATAATGAGTAACGTATACATTTCACTTTTAAAATTGTAATAACAGAAATTTTTTATATAACTTAAAAATAATGTAAAAAGATTAGCATGAAGAAATGGAATATTGTTGGCAAATTTTTAAAAATCATATAAATATCACTTTTAAATTCTTAATAACATAAATATAATACAATATAATTTAAGAAGAAAAAAATAAGTATAACGAAAAAAAAAACAGTAAAGCGAGGGAACATATAAATCTATCTAAACAAACAAACAAACACACACACACATACACACACACACACACACACACACACACACACACACACACACACACACACACACACACATACACACACACGAGCTAAGATCAGCTGAAAAACACAGGTGAACCCCAGACGATGAGTAAGACATCAGGTGACTCCAAGGGGTCGGGGGGAGGTTAGGGGGGACAGGGGAAGGGGAGCAGGTACTGAAGAAGGGGCGGGGACGGGACAGGTGAAGGGGGACGGAGGGAAAATATTGGGGGGCATGGTGAGAGGGACAGATAGGGAGGAGGAGTAGGTAATGATGGAGGGAGGGAGGTAGTGAGAGGTTGAGGGGAGGTTGGCAAGTGCAGTGTCCCCCCTTCCCTCTTTGTGTCACCTTCAGTAATAGACATAATATAACAATGACACTATTAATAGAGAGACAAACAATCATGGGACACTGCATCGTCATCATTATCATCATCATCATTGTTATTATTATCATTATTATTGTTGTAACTATTATCATAATCACTATTTTTATTAATATTATTATTTTTATCATTATTACCATCATCATTATTATTATTATTATTACTATTACTATTATTATTATTACAATTATTATTATTAGTATCCTTATTACCATCATTAGGATTATCATGATTGCTATTGTCATCTTTTTTGTATCCATCACCATTCTGCAAGTGACTAAAAATACCTAATAAACCTTAATTAAATAAAGAAGAAACTCTTTCTCCTCTTCCTCCTCCTCCTCCTCCTCCTCCTCCTCCTCCTCCTCCTCCTCCTCCTCCTTCTCCTCCTCCTCCTCCTCTTCCTACTTCTCCTCCTCCTCCTCCTCCTCCTCCTCCTCCTCCTCCTCTTCCTCTTCCTCTTCCTCTTCCTCTTCCTCTTCCTCTTCCTCTTCCTCCTCTTCCTCCTCCTCCTCCTCCTCCTCCTCCTCCTCCTCCTCCTCCTCCTGCTCCTCCTCCTCCTCCTCCTCCTCCTTCTCCTCCTCCTCTTCCTCTTCCTCTTCCTCTTCCTTTTCCTCTTCCTCTTCCTCCTCCTTCTCCTCACGTAAGCACGTAAGCAAACCCACGAGAGGTGATAATATACTAGATCTTGTATTTTCAACAAACGACGGTCTAGTAAGTAACGTTAATACGGGCCCTGAATTCAGTACCAGCGACCATAAAATTGTCTCTTTTAACATAAATCTCGAAGTTTACAAAGATAACGTAAGCGAAGAACTTATCTTCATGTATCGCAAAGGTAACTTTGAAAAACTGAGAAAGCTTTTAGCAGATACTGATTGGAGCATAGTAGACAACGAAACCAATGTAAATAGATCGTGGGAAAAGTTTTATAACATCTTAAATGAAGCCGTTAAAGTATGCATTCCCGTTTGTAAGAGACGTCCAGGTAAAAATAAAAATATTAATAAACCAAAATGGTAGAATAGCCAGATTGAGGCAGGATTATTACTTAAAAAGCGGGCACATGATAAATATTTACTATCACAAAACGAAAACGATAAAATAGAATACGAAAGACTAAGACGCGAAACAAAAAAGATGATTAGACGAAGTAAAAAAGATCTCGAAATATATATTGCGAATAAAACTAAATCCAACCCCAAGGAATTTTACACCTACGTACGTAATAAAAAAGTTATCACAACTAATATTGGCCCACTCCACCTAGAAAACGGTAAGGAAATAAATACAGAATCAGAAATGGCCGAAGTACTAAATGATTATTTTGCATCCGTTTTTACTGTTGAAGACACCGATGAAATCCAGGAAGTAACCCCAGCTAAACCTAACTTAATTCCTTTAAGCTATTGTCAATTTACTGAGGATATAATAACTAAGGCACTTGATAAAATTAAAGTAAATAAAACTCCTGGTCCTGGTTGTATTGCACCGAGAGTCTTAAAAGAGGCAACATTTCAAATCAGCAAACCTCTTGCAATACTATTTAATAAATCTTTAAATTCTGGAAAAGTTCCCGACATTTGGAAATTAGCAAATGTTACCCCTATACAAAAGAAAGGAGATAAAACACTACCGATTAACTACAGACCAATCAGCCTCACATCCGTAGTTGGTAAATTAATGGAAACTATAATACGCGATAAACTAGTGACTTTTCTTGAAGAAAATAGCATGATTAATAATTCTCAACATGGTTTCCGAAACAAACGATCTTGCTTAACGAATCTCCTTGACTTTTATAACGATGTATTCAACATTTATGACGAGACAAAAGCGGTCGATATAATTTATCTCGACTTTCAAAAAGCGTTTGACAAAGTTCCCCACAAACAGTTATTAAAAAAATTAGAATCACACGGCATATCTGGAAATATTCTTAAATGGGTTGAAGACTGGCTTTCCGAAAGAAGACAACGCGTTGTCATAAACGGTAAATCATCTAACTGGCGAGACGTTAAAAGCGGGATGCCACAGGGCTCAGTACTTGGTCCCATTCTTTTTCTAATTTACGTAAATGATATTGATGAAGGCCTCACTTGTAAAATATCAAAATTTGCCGACGATACGAAAATCACGAGTAAAGTAACTACAACCGCCGATAAACTACAATCTCAATCAAACCTCAACATGTTAGTCAATTGGCAAATGAAATTTAATGTTGATAAATGTAAAGTTTTGCATATCGGTAGCAAAAATCAATTCAATAAATATACAATGAATGACTCTGAACTTTCCAAGGTTAACCATGAAAAAGACTTAGGGATAACTATTAGTAACGACCTCAAACCAGATAAACATTGTTCAGACGTTGTAAAAAAAAAGCTAACAAACTGGTCGGTTTCATCGGTGGAACTTTTGATTATAAATCTGAAAAAGTTATCCTTACATTATATAATGCATTCAATTTTGGTCACCATACTATAAAAAAAAAAAGATATTAATAAGCTGGAGAGAATACAAAGAAGAATTACTAAAATGATCCCAAGACTGCGAAACAAGTCTTACGAAGAACGTCTAAAGGAGCTGAACTTATTCAGTTTATCCAAACGTAGGCTACGAGGGGATCTAATTAAGGTTTATAAAATTTTCCATGGTTTTGATAATATTAACATAAACGATTATGTAACTACCGATCTCACAAGCTCCACCCGTAATAATGGCTTCAAGATCATTGGTAAGCGCTTTAGATCAAATGAAGCGAAGCACTTTTTCTTCAATAGAATCGTAAATGTTTGGAATTCTCTCCCAGCACAAATTGTCAACAGTACTACAATTGAATCATTTAAGAAAAAACTCGATAAGCACTTAGCATCTGTTCACCAAGTCGAATATTTCACTACTACGTAATTTTTTTTTTTTTTTTTTTTTTTTTTTTTTATAGCATAGATTACTCCTTGTTTTTTTAATTTCTTTCCTATACAAATTCCATGTTAGTTTTTTCATGCTACATGGTATCACTTCCTCTTCCGGCCAGCTTCGGCTGGAGGGAGGGGTGGGTGGGGAGGAGTCTTCCACTTTGCTGTCCTTTTGTCTCTATCACGTAGATATTATAGTAGTAGCAGTGTAGCTAAACAAACAGCCTCGTTAAGTCCAGTAGGACTGTTGCTGTCTGTTCTTCCTTTGTACTCCTTTGTACTCCTCCTCCTCCTCCTCCTCCTCCTCCTACTCCTCCTCCTCCTCCTCCTTCTTCTCCTCCTCCTCCTCCTCCTCCTCCTCCTCCTCCTCCTCCTCCTCCTCCTCCTCCTCCTCCTTCTCTTCACGCCGCCAACCACGTAAATCATCCGGTACATACAACTAATGACGCCCTCAAGAAAGTCTTTATATTCTCTCCCAAAACCATTCATTCCCACGCTGACACTTGCTATGAGGCTTGACCGACGACATCATTGTAGTCAACAGTGTGTGCAGAACAGTATTGAAATAATGCAGAGATGAACATTATAGAGAGAATTAACTGTATCCATCACAGATATCACACTCCTTCCTCCTCCTCCTCCTCCTCCTCCTTTTCCTCCTTCTCCTCCTGTTACCTTGGCGTGCCTGAAGGGGCCAGAATCAGGTGAGTCAATAAAGGTTTATGAGTATATAACGTGACTTGTACTGCACAGACCACCCTTGAGGCTACTGCAAAGAGAGAGAGAGAGAGAGAGAGAGAGAGAGAGAGAGAGAGAGAGAGAGAGAGAGAGAGAGAGAGAGAGAGAGAGAGAGAGAGAGAGCGAGCGAGCGAGCGAGGGAGGGAGGGAGGGAGGGAGGGAGGGAGGGAGGGAGGGAGAGAGAGAGAGAGAGAGAGAGAGAGAGAGAGAGAGAGAGAGAGAGAGAGAGAGAGAGAGAGAGAGAGAGAGAGAGAGAGAGAGAGAGAGAGAGAGAGAGAGAGAGAGAGAGAGAGAGAGAGAGAGAGAGAAAAAAAAAAAATTAAAACGGGAAGCTACACTAACGTTACTAAGAATACTATAGAAAAAATAGTAGGAGCTTGAAAAATGTTAAAGAGGATTGAGAGAAGCTTGAAACATGTTAAAGACGATTGAAGGGAGCTTGAAAAATGTTAAAAGAAGATTAAGAGGAAATTGAGAAATGTTAAAGTGTTGGAATCCTTAAGTAGGTGAACGTCCTTTATCCTCTTTTTGGCGCCAGTTTCGGGAAGCTGTGACTGTATCGTAAACATGTGACGTCACGACCCCAAAACTAAGTGAGTTCCCGCATGCTGTGATTTATTCTTGAGGGGATGACGAGGGAGGGAGAGGTAGGGGGGTCAGGGAGGGGGTGGGTGCATAATGAGGGCGTGGATGAAGGAGACTGTGTGTGTGTGTGTGTGTGTGTGTGTGTGTGTGTGTGTGTGTGTGTGTGTGTGTGTGTGTGTGTGTGTGTGTGTGTGTGTGTGTGTGTGTGTGTGTGTGTGTGTCTGTGTGTGTGTCTGTGTGTGTGTAGATATTAAAAAGTGATTAGCATATACACAAAAAAAAGAATATTTAAGTAGGATGTAATGTTAATCTTTAGTATATGATGATGTTTATATAATTAAGTTATGTATATGATGGAGAAAATATGTATTAAATGACGTGTTTGGGGGAAATTTACCCATGGTTATCAATTTCTATAAGGAATTATTTTATATTCAGTGTTTTTGGTTCTGGCAAATTGATAATAATAAAAAAAAAAAATGATAATGATAATAATAATAATAATAATAATAATAATAACGATAACAACAACAACAACAACAACAACAACAACAATAATAGTAACAATCAGCACACCACCTTCACGTACCACAAAGTACGTACCCGCACGTGGCCTGGGTATTTAAGGGGACAATGCCTCCCACAACACTGCCAACACTGCACCACTGAGCCACGCAGCCAGGCACCAGCGCGGCAAGAAGGGGTCTTTCCTGAAGGTGTCGCAGCGATAACATGCCTCAGTAGTACGAAAAATCCATTCATATTGATCGAAAGACTTGAAGGTTAATGCCAAAAACTACTAAAGATTTATAATTCTCTCAAGTCTACTTCCATCCACTTCTAAATCCACCCACAACATTATGATAAGGAAAATACAGCATCCATTTTCTTCAGATTCTTACTGCCTTATAAAAAACAGGATCAGCATCACACCTGTGGCCACGTCTTACCTGGAGGTTAAGACAGGTAGCCAGACAGGTACTCACGGTAAAGGAATGGAAAAAAAACATTGATTTTTTGGATTATTATGGAGAAAGAATAACGATACGAGACAGAAGTTAGAGAAAAAGAAGCGAAGAGACGAAGAGATAATGGACGAGGAGGAGGAGGAAGAAGAGGAGGAGGAGGAGAAGGAGGAGGAGGAGGAGGAGGAGGAGGAGGAGGAGGAGGAGGAGGAGGAGGAGGAGGAGGAAGGGTTCAGTCTTTGTGAGGTGCCTGAAATACCTTCACGTTGGGGTTGAAAGAGTCACATGAGACATACTTTGCCGCACTCAAGCACCACCACACGCCTCTCTTTTCCCCTCTATCTCCATCTCCTTTTGTGAGCATTTCCCTATCTCCCCTCTTCTCCCTCCTTCTCCTCCTCCTCCTCCTCCTCCTCCTCCTCAAGGAAATCACACAAACGACGAAAATGAAATGGCTACAATCCTAAACAACTTTTTTGCATCCGTATTTACAGAAGAGGATTGTTCATCGTTTCAACCACTCGAGACTAGAAGAACCGAAAACTTCTTAAATGATTTACTCATCGTAGAAAATGACGTTGAACAAAAAATCGATAAGATGAAAAATAATAAAACCCCTGGACCAGATAAAATTTCCCCGAAAATCTTGAAAGAGGTCAAGCATCAGATCAGTAAACCGCTTGCAATCATATTCAATAAATCCTTAAGGATTGGTAAAGTTCCATCAGATTGGAAACGTGCTAATGTAACCCCAATCTTCAAAAAGGGAGACAAGTCACAACCCGGAAATTATAGGCCAATCAGTCTGACGTCAGTAGTATGTAAATTAATGGAGACAATCATTCGTGACAATATGGTGAAATTCCTTGAAGACAACGATATAATTAAACCCTCACAACATGGTTTCCGTAATAAACGTTCATGTCTAACTAACTTATTAGACTTCTTTTACAATGTTTTTGACACGTACGATGAAAGCAGAGCAGTAGATATCATATATCTGGATTTTCAAAAGGCCTTTGATAAAGTTCCCCATCAACGATTGCTTAACAAACTAAAGATTCACGGTATCTCTGGTAGCATCTACAATTGGCTTCAGGACTGGCTCTCTGAACGTAAACAGAGAGTAGTCTTAAACGGTGTCTCCTCTCAATGGTTAAACGTAAAAAGTGGCGTACCACAGGGTTCAGTACTTGGCCCTATTTTGTTTCTGATATATGTTAATGACATAGATGATGGGATCTCATGCAAAATATCAAAATTCGCTGACGATACGAAAATTGCCAGTAAAGTAACTTCGACAAGTGACAGAGAAGTCTTACAATCAGACCTTGATCGACTAACGTCTTGGGCCAATAAATGGCAAATGAAATTTAACGTTGATAAATGTAAGGTACTACATATCGGAAGAAATAATGATCACGTTCAGTACCAAATGAATGGAAAACTACTTTCTGCAGTGAACAAGGAAAAAGATCTAGGAATCACAATATCAAGCGATTTAAAACCCAGTCAGCATTGCTCAGAGGTAGTTAAAACCGCTAACAGATTGGTCGGCTTTATTGGGCGTACTTTCGAAAATAAATCAGAAAAAGTCATATTAAAACTGCATAATTCACTAGTACGACCTCATCTTGAATATTGCGTACAGTTCTGGTCCCCATATTACAGAAAGGACATTGACAAACTGGAAAGAGTCCAGCGTAGAATAACGAAAATGATTCCAAGGCTGAAAAATAAACCTTATGAAGAAAGACTTAAAGAATTAAACTTATTCAGCCTCGAAAAACGAAGGATGAGAGGAGATTTAATTGAAATGTTCAAGATAATTAAAGGATTTGATAATATCAATGCAGAAGATTACATTACTTTTGATCGATCAAATATAACAAGAAGACGTCATACTTTTAAGATTACTGGTAAAAGATTCACATCAAACGAAGCCAAACATTTCTTTTTCAATCGGATCGTTAACGTTTGGAACTCCCTGCCCGCCAATGTCGTCGACAGTAAAACAATTAATACATTCAAAAATAGACTGGACAAATACTTAGAAGCCAATCCGCAACTAAAACATTATTCGTCAACATAGTAAACTTTGAGCAAGTTCCTTCTAATGTACAGTAATTACAAAATCTCGATTCGGAAGGACGTCGCTAGGGGCCTGACATCGCTTGCCAGGTAGTAGTGTTAGTGACAGTAGTAATAGGATAGACTAATCTAATTCCACGCATTTATTTATTTATTTTTACTTATATTGCATGGTTGGCCTTCCTCTCCTGCCAGTCGTGGCTGGTGGGAGAATCCCTCACCCTTACTATCCTGTATCCTTCATCCCAGATTTGATAGTGTAGTCTAGTTTATCACAAACAGCCTCGTAAGGGCCAGTAGGCCTGTTGCTGTTTGTTCTTCCTATGTGTTCCTATGTGTTCCTCCTCCTCCTCCTCCTCCTCCTCCTCCTCCTCTTCTTCTTCACTCTACCTTTTTTTCCTCGTCTCTCCTTCGACAAACTCATTATTTCTTATACTTTCCTTTATCAGAGAAAATTTCCTTATTATATTACGTCTTTTTCTTAACCTGTTCCTCTTATTTTCTTTCTTGTCTCTCCTTCCATCCAATTATCTTCACATTACCAAAACTTAGTAATCTTTTTCATCTTTCTATAACTTCCCCTTTTTTTCCTTTTCATGCCATTATCTTCCCCTATCTCCCAGTACTCTCGCCACGCCCCATTCCCCTTTTATGAGTGCTCACCCACCTCCCTCTTCCCTGTTTCCCTCCCTCTCCTCTGTTTCCCTCCCTCCAAGCCTCGCAGGTAATGTGGTGAGACTCGTATTAAGAATGTTGTAGTCGCTTTCATTTTTTTTCACTTTTTTTTAAATCGAATACGAGAACATTGGCTCTGTGTGTGTGTGTGTGTGTGTGTGTGTGTGTGTGTGTGTGTGTGTGTGTGTGTGTGTGTGTGTGTGTGTGTGTGTTATTATTACCATCATTATTATTATTATTATTATTATTATTATTATCATTATTATTATTATTATTTCATCAGGTGACTTGCCTTTCGAATGTGGATAAAAACTTGATATATTCAGCATGACAGACAATTACGTGACAATTACATGCTGTCACACTTCATTTAACTTGATACATACGGTCATTCCTCCCTCACACACACACACACACACACACACACACACACACACACACACACACACACACACACACACACACACACACACACACACACACACACACACACACACACATACACACACAGCCTAACTGGCTGCAACTATAAAGTAAAGTAAA
>JAXIVD010007618.1:17500-19599 GCA_036785275.1 Cancer borealis
CCACTTATACTGTGACACATGAAAAAAGGGAAGAACGACTTACGAGGAGAAGGATGACGGATGAGAGACGGATGAAGGAAGAGAAAGAGAAGTCAGAGTGAAGTGTAGTAGAGAGGGATAGGAAGAAGAGCATGATGAGTGTGTGGGGCGGTGAGGGTGGGCGAAACTTTTCCTATCTTCCACCCGACCTTGCCAAGTATTTTCTGGGAAACTTCGAAAGTGTGGGAGGAAGTAAAAGGGACTGCCAGAAAGGAAGTGGGAGATGGGAGGTGAGGCGAAGCGGGAGTGGACGTGACCAAAGGGATTAACAGCTGCGATGAGGGAGAAAGAGTACGAAGCAAGGAGGAAGTAGTGAGATTCTTGACCGTGAACCAGGAAAGTGTCGCAAGATATTTACAGAGTTACGACACAAAGCTATGAGTCGATTCAAAGGTTTAAGCCGAAAACGAATAACCTGTACATTAACATCTAAAAAAAAATATAAAAAAACAGCGTGACTCAACCCAGCTTAAGTACACAAACAACAAACAAACACGTGACCTTAATAGTGTTTACGAGCTTGTTCATTCCACACGGTTTCGCTTTGAGTGGTTTTTTTTCAACATTTCATTCAGAGGTAAACTTATTTGGCAATGTAGATCCTGTTCTTGCATATCCATACACGGGCGAGGTGGGAGACTGAAAGAAAAAAAGTGTTTGTGTGTTTGTGTGTTTGTGTGTGTTCCTGTGTTTGTTTACGAGTGACTGCGGCCAGAGATGGAGAGTGCATGAGACAGATGGGGATGAGGATGAAGAAGTCATGATGTCTCTTTCATAAATGGTAGATGATAAAGGTGAAAAATATGTGTATCCTCACAGAAGCCCAAGACGTGAGTATATTTGGAATTTGGGTCAGGAGGCTCCAAGTGTCACTGTAAATGGTCCCCTCTTGGGAGTATTTTTGTCCACATCATTATAGCAACGAGCCTCCCGCAGGTAATGAAAGAGGTGGAGACTCTCAGGTGTTGGGCTCATCACGAGGAATCTCTGCCTAGGACGCCGCCTCCATTCCGTCGCCACAGCCGCCCTCACGCCCCCTTGACTCCTTCGACGCCCCTTCCACCTCCACGTTCTTGGCGACTCCCTCCTCTTGGACGCCGCAACGCATCCCTCTCGCCTTGCGTCACCACCATCACACCAACATTCCATAGTGTTTGTCTTCCACTTATCTCACTGTTTCCACCCGTCACTCTGGAGGCGTTTCATCCACACATCCATTTAAGGGAGGTACACACACTTGCCTTCACCCTCCGTCACGTCACATCCCTCTCAGCTGTGGTATTTCCTGCGTCACATGGAGGTGCAAACACTCCTCTGCATGTCCACTCTCCCTTCACGTCTCCTTTCACACGTCACTTGCGTCACCTCAACGTCACTGCACAACGCGCGAAACTATGATGATGTTTTTTGAAGATTCTCAGACAAGCGGGTCACAGTTATCATGTATTAGGAGTAAAAAAACGTACTATACGGTCCTCAACATGGGCATCGCGTTGAAATTTGCAGGAGTATAACAGAATCTTGCATTGGGGAGTTTGCAGAGTGGGGTGGAGTCGGGTGGAGTTGGGTGAATCATCTTCCAGCGGAGTTGAGGTAAGCGAGGTGGGCGTTTCCTGAAGTGGGCGGCTGGGTGGTAAGACAGGAGACAGGAGGCGGCGTCCAGGACAAAGACGTGACTGTGATGTATGGAAAAAGGACTCACGTGAGGGATCCAGTGATTTGTTGTGTCGATGCATGGCGGTGGTGGGTCGGCGGTGCGGTGGTGACTCTCAGCAGCGGGGGGCGATGTCAGGAGCTGGCTGGCACTCGACTCTCTCTCGAGCGCCTTAGACTCTGCCACCACCCAGATCCTCCACCTGTGGCCTCACCCCGTCCCCCACACCCCCCACACCCCCAACTCTCCACCTTGCCTCAGTACCTCTAAATAGCTCCACATCTCACCTCGTGGAAAACCGCCAGGAAATTCCCCCTCCCACCTCCTCCTCCTCCTCCTCCTTTCCTCCTCCTCCTTCTCCTGCTGCTCCTCCTCCTCACTATCTTTCGGTCCTCCTCTCCCCAAT
>JAXIVD010007619.1:0-2500 GCA_036785275.1 Cancer borealis
ATATATATATATATGTTTATGTATATATATATATATATATATATATATATATATATATATATATATATATATATATATATACATATATATATATATATATATATATATATATATATATATATATATATATATATATATATATATATATATATATATATATATATATATATATATATATATATATATATATATGTATATATATATATATATATATATATATATATATATATATATATATATATATATATTTATATATATATATATATATATATGTATGTGTATATATATATATATATATATATATATATATATATATATATATATATATATATATATATATATATATATATATATATATATATATATGTGTATATATATATATATATGTATATATATATATATATATATATATATATATATATATATATATATATATATATATATGTATATATATATATATATATATATATATATATATATATATATATATATATATATATATATATATATGTATATATATATATATATATATATATATATATATATATATATATATATATATATATATATATATACATACATATATATATATATATATATATATATATATATATATATATATATATATATATGTATATGTATATATATATATATATATATATATATATATATATATATATATATATATATATATATATATATTGTTGCGGGCCCCGCCCGTCACCATAACATCGTCTAGTGAAGATGGGAGTCAAGCCCTACAGAGGAATGAAGATTCCCTGAGAGCGAGAAGGAAGAATGTTAGGCGGGTAAGGAGGAAGGCCACGCTGAGGCTATGACACTCTGTGCGGGCTCGGCCAGTGATAGTAGTGTCGACTGGAGAGGCATGAACGGTGTTGTGGAGGGTGTGTGCTTTCCATGTGCGTGGGAGTGTGCTTTGTGTCAGCTGGGTGCGACTGGACATGGAAGAGAGTTACATTCTTTATGTTTGTGGGTTATGCCTTTGTGGCGTGTTGCGGGCCCCACCCTACGGGAAGTGTTGGGGACGTGTCTACGTGACATGTCTGTGTGTTACGCCTTTCTGTCTGGAGACCACGTGTTATCCAGCCAGGAGCCAGGCGTGGCGGGAGAGAGAGAGAGAGAGAGAGAGATGAGTTGCCAGCGCGTATTAAGGCGAGGCTTGTTAAATGTTTTATCTTCTCTTCGTTCTCCTAATTTTCCTGACTTTCCCTCTTTCTTCTTTGTGTTGCAACGTATCCTATCTTGTAGACAATTCCTTTCTGCTTCCTCTGGTGTGTTTGTCATTGTTCTAAGCTGCTTATGAGCGGAGCAATGATTTTGTGAAAGAGAGCATTTTTATTAGGCTATGTCGATGCGGCGCGGTGTGTGAGAAACACGGCGCGCCGGTGGTGCGATTTGGCATCTCAGCTCGGGGAGCTGCAGACTGTGTGGAGGGTAAGGAGTCAGTTAGTCGCTAGTCATCACTAAGAACACCTTGCGCTCTGAGCTCCCCACTAATTGGCATTATTTTGCCTGTAACCTCCTCATATTTAAGGGAGTGGGTTATCTGTTTGGCCTATTAGATAAGGGGTATATTTGTGTAGCTAGACAGCAGGGCCCTGTCTGTAGAGGAAACAGTTACAAGCCAGAGCACAGAGACGAGTGTGGTGACAGTATCATTACCACCTAACTAGCGGTGAACTCCACCTAGAATTTTGTCAGACTGTTCAGTCTCGGGGAAGTAGTTTCGGCGTTGTCTGCGTTTTGTCGGCGTTTTCTGCGTTTGTCTGCGTTGTCCGCTTTGTCGGCGTTGTTTGCTTTTTTCGGCGTTGTCTTCGTTGTCCTCATTGTGAGAGAGCCTGTCATCAGGGGCCTCTTGTTTGAGAACACAGACGAGGAGTAATCCCGTCTCAGTGTTGATTAATTACGACTCAAATAACGCACTGTACGGAGTCCCCTCGTGGGAGGCTACTTTGCAGGGTGTTATTGGAGTCGAGAGGAGTTATTATTCAACCAGAAGTGGGTGGAAAGACACCTTGTGGGCGGTATTCTGGTTGGAGCGATAGCTCCTGTCTAGGCACTGTAATCTTGTGCTCACTGTAAGTCTCTTTAGAATGTAAGGAGGAGAAGGTGGTTACTACTGGGAGATTCCTTGTTCTTTGGAGGGTTAAAAGAACTGGCGACCTCTTAACGTTAACGGGGTGGCTGTAGGTGCTGTGTTTGGGGGCTAAGAGTGCATAGGTTCCTTAACCAGGCACTTCTTGTTTAAAGCCTATTGTCCAGCCACCGGCGTGTGGCCCTCGGAGTGACTAGTCCTACGGGATAGTCGACTTTCCTTGTCCTTTGGTGGGTTAAAAGGACGTATAAACATCAGCACTACAGTTCGTACACGCCCGTAACGTGGTTGTGACTGGGTTGTTCATAAGTGGACACCCGGCACTAGGGCATAAGAACCGTGTCCGTTACGGTGTGACCGTAACAATATATATATATATATATA
>JAXIVD010007619.1:5000-10000 GCA_036785275.1 Cancer borealis
TCCACTCTCCATTTCTTCACCTTGTACTTGTACTTGTAATTAAGTACAATGGCATGTACCTGAACTTGGACTTAAGTACATAGCAAAGTGACTGTACTCGTACTTGTGCTAGAAAAATGTCCAGATACTTGGACTTGGACTTAAGTCCAATCGCCTGTACTTGGACCCAACCCTGTTACCGTGGAAGATATCTTACAAAACAATATTTTTATGTATGTGTTTGTTCCTCATAGTCGTTTGGGAGACAGAACTAGTAACTGACGCAGCAGAAATACCAATTACAGAACCAACAACAGCACCACAGGTGTAGCAGCAGCAGCAGTAGCAACATCAGAAACAAAACCAAAAACTGCAGCAGCACCACCACCACGACCACCACCACCACCAGACGGAGCAGCAGCAGCAACAACATCATGCAGAGCGAGGCGCCTCCCTGCACCAAGGTGCCCACGGTGGACCTGGGTGAGCTAGATGAGTGCCAAGGCTACACTACCATCCTTCAGGAGGGACACTTAGAGTTTCCTTAAAGTTACCTTTGATAAACATTGCCTAGTCTTTATGTAAGGTTTGGTTTACTTGATAAATGTTTTGAAAAACTTTAATAACGACCACTATCACCACAATAAATGTGTGAGGTAAGCCCTGTGTAGGGTAGGACCTGAAGCACGTGACCCTCTCCTTCATCTTGCAGGCGTGCACCATGCGGAGGAGCCCAGCCAGCAGGAATGGGACCGGGTGATGCACGAGATTGATCACGCCTTCAGCAGTATAGGATGTGCCTACCTCACCGGCCACGGCGTGCCTGACCACCTGGTAAGAATGTGTCTCAGGCACGATTTTGCTTTGATATTAGCGTTGAAAATTGTGATAACTGGTAAAGGTGGTGATGGTTGTGATGGCGTTGGTGTTGGGAGAGGTGATGCTGGTGATGGAGGTGTTATCACAGAAGGTGCTAGTACTGGTGGTTCAATGTTTCAGATCAATGAAATGCTGTCCTGCGGAGCTGATTTCTTCAAGATGGATAAGGATGCCAAAATCCGCTGGGCTGAGGACAGAGGCATATATGGATACACTCTGATTGATTCTGAAAGGTGAAAATACTTCAAGTAAATTGTTAAGTGAAAGGTATTACCTGAAATGAACAATGAAGAGCATATTTGCATTTATTTATATCCGATCACGGTTGAATATCAAGTGAACATTGTTTAAAAATATCTCAATCTGAACGTTTGTACAGGTATGGCGGCGCTGGTCCTGAGCTGCACGAAACCATCCTCATTAACTCACACAGTATCAGTGACCCCTGCATGGAAGTCCTGCCATTTATGACGCCTTTGGTGTCACTTCATCAGCATATTCACGTCCTCTCTCGGAGGTTGTTGACCACCTTCGCCCTTAGTGTTGGTAAGCTCAGTCATCAAACCCTTTCCAGGTGAGAGGGAGCCTGATGGTAGCTTCTGGAGGCTTCACACTTGAGACTCTATTGTCAATGTTCACAATTGGATTTAAAAAAATACTTCAAGAGAAATCAAGCATAACACGATTGCATTGTGAGCTTGAGGTCCCAGATCACTTGTTCTGAAAAGGCAATGGCTATGAAATATTCATGGGATATGTTTTGAGCCGTAAAAGTAGAGACAATTTTCATTATTGCTATTCAATCTGTTATGTATGTGATTATGTATTTTTAAGGCAAGAATACAGATTACTTCATGAACATGCATCGAGACCGCGACACCAAGAAAAGCACCAGCTATTACGGCATGAACTACTACCCAATAGAAACAAACACTCGAGAGGATGTCACGGGATTTGGTGCTCACGTTGATTCGACGTCCTTTACCTTTCTCTTCAGCAACGTCCGAGAAAGTTTTCAGGTAAGTGAACAGTGCCACAACAAAACCAAACACAACAGACTAGCTGAGCAGTGCCGTGGCCTTCTCTGCTTCTCGTCTTGGTTCATTGAGTTCACTTCCAAGTGGGCCGATGCTATGCCATAGAGGCTATGGTCCAGCACAGGTGTTGTCAAAGTTATTACCGCAGATTAACACCTGTCCAAGGCCAAGACAGATGGTAAGGAAGGCCATGACGCGAATCTTGGTATTCGAACTCTCGTGACACTTGTCATTCCTGCCACACTCCGCCATCCGCAGATTTGTGACTCAGCGGGACAGTGGATGGACGTGCCCTTCGTGCCCGGTACCGTGCTGCTAATAGCTGGGGAGTTCCTTCACAACTACTCCAATAAGAGGATCAAGGCGCCGGTTAGTTGAAGCAGAAAAAAGGAAAATATATTGTATGGGCGAGGGTGAGCACATTACCATATATAATCATAAAGGTCTCCAGTTCATGCCCCTCACTGGTGAACGACTGATTACGAATCTGCTGGTCCGAGTTCGATCCCAGACGAAGGCAGTCGGCGCACAGCTCACCCAGTTAT
This sequence comes from Cancer borealis, assembly GCA_036785275.1. Taxonomy (NCBI): domain Eukaryota; kingdom Metazoa; phylum Arthropoda; class Malacostraca; order Decapoda; family Cancridae; genus Cancer; species Cancer borealis. Next base: position 7,441 of record JAXIVD010007619.1, read on the forward strand.
TCATCCTCCCAAAAGGGTTGGTGGACAAATGGATACCTAGGGAAACCTAGGGAAGGTAAACTGTGAAACTCGGATGTCACAGTGGCCTTGTGTCCTGGGGTAATGGGTTAATTTCCATCACAGGCTCAAAGGCTAATGTGGCTGGAAGTGAGCGCCCGCAACTAAGTGCAGTTACAGCTTGTGCTCTCAAATTTTTACCTCCAGTTCAGGACTGAGCACGCAAAACTGCCTTTATCACGAAGTGAACAAAATAAAAAAATATCTCTGCATTCTTTGATACCACTTTTGATACTTTGTGTGTATGTGTGTGTGTGTGTGTGTGTGTGTGTGTGTGTGTGTGTGTGTGTGTGTGTGTCTGTGTGTGTGTGTGTGTGTGTGTGTGTGTAATAATGATAATAAAGGGTTTATTTAATGTGTGTCTGTGTGTGTGTGTGTGTGTGTGTGTGTGTGTGTGTGTGTGTGTGTGTGTGTGTGTGTGTGTGTGTGTGTGTGTGATGGCGGAAATCTGTATTCAGCCGCTGCTTCTTCATGTGTCCAGATGCACCGCGTCGTGGTGCCCAGAGAGCACCAGCCGGAACGCCCTCCACGCATCTCTATGGGCTACTTTCTTTACCCTGACGAACATCTGACTCTGTGGCCTGCCAGCGACGATACCACCAGTCCCGCCCCGCCCTTGGTTAAAGAGTTCGTGGAGGAAAAGGTTCGTGCAGCACGAATAGCAGCAAAAAGCAGGTGATGATGAAGCGGGCAGAAGTAGCGTGAAGGAAGTAGACATGTAACTACTCCTGCACAAACTTGGCGTACTTATATAAAAAAAAATTGTATACTTTTCAAACAAATAGATAAATAAAGGAAATCGTTGTTCCAACTAAGTTATCATTTCTTATCACTGTGTTTGAGTGAATGCAATGTTCAATTGGAAATTGTGTGGCATTTAAACATTAACAAGTCGGAGTTTGGCAATTATTATGTCAATTATTAAAGTAGCACAATAGAAAATTACAGAAAATTATTTAATGATATATTCCTCCTGCAAAACTTTTTCCTCTCTCTCTCTCTCTCTCTCTCTCTCTCTCTCTCTCTCTCTCTCTCTCTCTCTCTCTCTCTCTCTCTCTCTCTCTCTCTCTCTCTCTCTCGCTCTGTCTCTCTCTCTCTCTCTCTCTCTCTCTCTCTCTCTCTCTCTCTCTCTCTCTCTCTCTCTCTCTCTCTCTCTCTCTCTCTCTCTCTGACATGAGAAAATCTATTAGATTTTTTTTTATTGCTAGTAGACAGTGTAATTATTTCCCTCCTGGTAGCTTCAAATTTACCCCCAGGCCGAAATTTCCCCCAGTTTGGGAATCACTGGACTGTAGAGTGTACTTGTAGTAGTATATAGTCCAGTTATAGTTATAGACCAATAGGTCTTTTGTTGTCTGTTCTTCTCATGTATTCTCATGTATTCATATATTCTCATTTGTGATGCTCTTTAAGTGCTGGTGCTAAGCTCGAATGTAGCAGAAACATTTTCTGTGGATTCATCTGGTGCAATAGGTTGTGAAATCACTATATGAAAGGCGATTCGTGAGGATACTGGTATGTTTTTGTACTCCCCATCGGCAAACTTATATGAAATCAACAATATATAATAAGTTTTCTTAGAGTGCATGCCACTGAAATATAGCATGTGAAAAAATACAAAAATCTAACTTTTCGTTTTATATATTCTTTAAATGCTATTATATGTGATTAATTGCACATCACACTTTTATTCAATAGAGTATAGAACAGTACATAAACCATAATGGTACAGACGACCAGAGTCCAATTGGAGAAGACACTGGCGCTTAACTAACAGATAATGATACGCCCAAGACACATTGGCTTTCATGTCGCATGCAAAGTCAGGTTTGTAATTTCAAAAGAATCATTATTACCAAATGATCGACGTGTGCGTGTGTGTGTGTGTACGTGTGTGTGTGTGTGTGTGTGTGTGTGTGTGTGTGTGTGTGTGTGTGTGTGTGTGTGTGTGTGTGTGTGTACGTGTGTGTGTGTGTGTGTGTGTGTGTACGTGTGTGTGTATGTACGTGTGTGTGTGTGTGTGTGTGTGTGTGTGTGTGTGTGTGTGTGTGTGTGTGTGTGCGCATGTGTAAAATTCATTATTGTTTAAACTTTAGACTTTAGAGGATCATGTGCTGGACTCATGATCGGCAGCCATTACTCATATAAATATACCTGTAAAGAGACATAAGATGATACCCTTACGGAGACAGGAAGAGATGTTTATGGAGGTATAGAAAGATGAAAGAGTTATGAGTTCATAGAGAAGGATCTATGGGTAAGGCTGAGGCCTTTCACACATCACCTCCCCCCATTCTCTTACTCAAGGGGGACAGTAACCACTCCCTGTTAGTGAAAAATCCTTAGTGATCTGAGTCAAAGGGCGAACTATATGCTTTTGCTATTGTCTTGTGTGTCAGCAATGGCCAGTGTGCTCGTGTATATTATACTGCAATAATAGATTGATTAAGACATCTGTGTACATAGTGTGTGTCTTCTACATTCACCCTCACCCATAACCAAT
>JAXIVD010007620.1:5000-7500 GCA_036785275.1 Cancer borealis
CTATCACATCACGAATAGTCATCAATTAGTATGAAATATATTAACTAACAGTTTATTAAGTAATTTTTACAGTCTTGTAGTGTGTTGTGTAGCTTATTAGTGTGTAGTTAACCATTACGAACATAAATGTGGCACCGTATGGACTTTTATACGTAGGATAGCCTAGTATGTAATTAAGAGGAAAATATTAATTTCATACTACCATACATGAAACTTATGTTATATCTTTGTTTGTCAAAAATAAATAATGCATTATTTTAATGTATGGTAGTATGTAATGAATATTTACCTCTATACTACATTGATAAATAATAAAACTAGGCTATCCTACGTATAAAAGTCCATACGGTGCCACATTTATGTTCGTAATGGTTAAGCTACACACTAATAAGCTACACAACACACTACAAGACTTTAAAAATTACTTAATAAACTGTTAGTTAATATATTTCATACTAATTGATGACTATTCGTGATGTGATAGCATAGTTTTCAATGTAAGGACTCAAACGTGGCACTCCTGCTCAATTTGCGATGGTTCTGGAATGGTGCAATTACTTAAAGCTATGAACCATGGTGTATGATGGAAAATAATAATGAAATAGATTTAAAAATATTGCTATATGATGAAGGATGAAGTAGATAGTGATGGAATTACTAATAAAGAAATATTACGTGAGTTGGTGTCACTACTTTTTCTTCCGCTCTGAGTAGTGCGTCTCCATACAGTGTCAATATATTTGTATAAACAGATCACTTATCAAACAATTCACAAATATGCATTAATAGAAAAATAATTTACATTATTCTATAGCTTACATAAGATGGCAACGTATGGACTTATATACGTAGATAGCCTAGTTTTATTAATTTGCATGAGGAAAATATTAGTTTCAGACTACCATAGATATAAATTATGTTATATCTTTATTTGTATAGTGTTTAGGACAGCAAGCAGAAGATGTAGCATGTCATAATATTATCAATTTGTGGATTTCTTCTTCATCCGTGTAGGGAGCAGGCACTAGGCAGACAGGGACGCAGTGTGTCCGCGGCTGTTCTAGTGGGTGTATGCGGCGCGAACTCGACTTTTGTTTATATATCTCTACGTAACGAAGCGTAACTATGAAGTGTAACGTAATACTAATAACTTGCGAGTGTCTTAGTGTGTCATAGAAATGAAACAATTACATAAGGAAGGTAAAGATTAATAAGATATTGTGTGGTTGCCTTCCCTCATGTGTTCCTGCTTCCCCTCCTGCTGCTTCATCGCCGCCATCATCACCAGCCCTGCGTCATGGTAAGTGATAGTGGGCACCCTCACTATTCACGTTTATGTATGATTTTTGGGGTCACTATAATAAAAGTGTGGCTACTGTTAACAAAGGTAAGGTGGTTTGATTTAAAGGTGAAATGATACATGAGCTAAATTGACTGGCAGGAAATTATTAGAAAGCCTATCATTATTGTTATTATCATTATTACCATCATCATCATCATCATTATTGTTATTATCATCATGGTTTCATCAGCACATGCGTCCAGTCAGCTGTTACTCAGGCCCGCAGGTTGGCGAGCTGTTTAATTATTGTTCGTTAATCCTCGTGAACTAAAGGTTGCGGGTTCGATCGTAGCTAACGGAGAGACTTTGAACTCTCTCGTTAACTCGAGCAGAATTTTATGTTGTTACCTAGCTCGAGGGTATTATTTAATTCTCTATTTAATCAACCATGGAAGAATGTTTGAGTATTGCCTTCCATCCATCTTCCTTCACTAGTCACGGTGAAGATCTTGTGCCTCGTTTCAAAATAGGCTACAGAGCAAGATTGTGTTTCATCTCTCTTGCTGCAACAAGTGTCCATTTCAATTGTTGTATTGCCAGTGGTGTTAAATGATTTTTGGAGCTTTATAAAACACATCACCCTCCGTATTTGTTTTGTTAATCTGATGGTTATGTTTAGTTTTATATCGGCATTAGTGGTTTTATCTTATTTATATTAGTAGTGGAATTTGTGCCAGTTAAAATGTTTTGTTAGTACTATTTGAGTGTCATTTTCTATTGTAGCAGGAATTGAATATTTCATCAGGATGTAAGTGTTAAATAGCATTTACAGCGCTGAAAGAAAGAAAAAGTTAAGAAAAAACTTAGTCTAGGCTACCCACTGCCCACCTCTCTATGAAGTAAGGAGTGTTATGCTTAGCCTAGTGTAGCGTAACTTATAGTAAACTCCTCTGGTATTACTCGTTGGTGTTATGCTGTAAGTAACATGTATGCATAATTAGATAAATTTGCAGTTTCAACCAATATTCCCTATCTCTACCACACTCCCTCCCTCCAAGCAAGCTTGGGAACCTGTGGGGAATCGGGGTATTTTTTTAGGGGGAGGCATATATGAGTGATATATGGACTTTGAAATTCTAGGGAAATTTGCCTAAGTCAAAGAAATTCCCTAAATGTAGCAAACACGACAAACCTACTCTAACCGGGGGACTGCGCCCC
>JAXIVD010007620.1:10000-19598 GCA_036785275.1 Cancer borealis
TGTGTGTGTGTGTGTGTGTGTGTGTGTGTGTGTGTGTGTCTGTGTGTGTGTGTGTGTGTGTGTGTGTGTGTGTGTGTGTGTGTGTGGTAGGGGGTAAGAAGTCAGCGTGCTTGTTGGTGTTAAAAAGAGGTCATTCGTCTCATCAGTTCCTTTCATTTTGCTGACTGCCTTAATATCTTACCCTTGTTTTTCCTGCTGTCTTTTCTGTGCCCATGGTTATTGTTCTTCTGAACTGGCTAACTACATGTTTTCCCTTTGATGCGGCGGTGATTAGCATTCCTTTGGTACTTATTCATTACAGTGAAACGGTATAATAGTGTGTTGTCTTGTAAATGTAACTGAAATAGTATACGTACGTGCAGTTATTTTGACAGTGACGCTCAATTGCATGCAGTTGTAAAAAAAAAAAAGTACTGTTTTGGTATAGTCTACATTGAAATACCCCGTGTATTAAAAATGTTGACTGATGATTCTTCTCTTTCGACAAGAATACGCATATGATATAAATGTTGTTAGATCTAGAATGGTGAATGGATAGATCTGCAGCTGGAACTTCTGTGGTGACTGTGAAAGCAGTGCAGTCGTTCATTTTTTCAATATTATGACATTCATATAGTCACTAATAATTTCCCTAATTTGACCAAGCCACACTCTATCGAACTGTTCAGTATCCTCTACAATTCAATTAGTATGATGAAAGTACATAATATCTCACCAGCTAGGAGTTGAGGCTTACTCACTAATGTTGTGTCACAAGGACGTATCCATAAACTCAAGGACGGATTCTCCGATAAACCTTCTTTAAATTCTCATTACTGACTATCTGTCTTGGCAGGTAAGACATTAAGGTATCACGTACAAAATTATACTCTTTATACCACAAATTAATGGACTTCGGGATCTGATTGAAGGAACCGTTATAATTTAGATTCAAATTGCAGCTTATTTTTCAAACTTTGTGACATTCCTCTGAGCGGCACTGTCACTTCAGTATATTTTACTCACTAACATTAGACCCACCATCTTGAGATGTCGTTTGATGTACGATTGCCATGCCTCACGGACCATATGTGGGTAATGATAGCACCGAGAAGAAAAACTGCACATAATTAATAATTTCGAGGCTCTTATTCCACGTATCATATCCAAGTATGTCTGGATTTGAAAACATCAGTGTTAAGTATGAATTATATAATTAAACATTCCTTAACCTATTCTGACCCAAGCAGCTCCTTTACGTAGAGACACGCTACAATCCCTTAACCTTTGTAGTCAGGTGTAGGCTGGTCACCACCCTGATGGTATCCTTGGAGGGACTTTATTCATTAGTGGATTCATTTTTTTTTCTTCAAATTCACATGCGTATGGTAGGGGCGAGCCATGGATCCATTAGTGCAGGATACTGTGGGAGTCACGTACTATTGGGAATATGTTATGGTTTTAATGAAAGCTTCCGTTTTGATGAATGGTGACCTCCATGAACCTGGTTTTCATTATTTTTGTTCATGGTTATTTATTTGTATATCAATTTTCACACTCTGCTAATAACATGGCTTCAAGGAAGGAGAACATTTAGATGAGGTATGTTAACTGTCACGCCAGTGTGGTAAGGAAATCACCCTAACATGGCGTACTATGTCGTGGCCTGAGTAGCTACTGTCCTCTGGCTTTCCACTGCAGTAATGATGTTTCTTGTTTACCCAGAAATCTATGAGGTTTTCATTAACATTCTCCTCCATTATTGTTAATAAAACTAGGCCAGTCTTTATTCACACATTTCTGTAGCAATTAGGTTTTTTTTCTCTAAAGATTGAAGGTTCCAAGCTCTTCAAAAATATATTAAGATCAAATAATAGCTGCTTCTCAGCCTCAGATTTGGTCGTTGCATTCTCTATTATTCAGTTACTCTGGGATTCTGAGAAGTGAGTCGCGTTCTCCGTGCGTAGCCAACTAGTGGTGCACCTTCCAACACCAACAATTCAACACGAACCAGTGGCGACGAATGCTGCCCGGTACGGTACTGGTATATGTATACTGTATGTGTGTTTATATATATATATATATATATATATATATATATATATATATATATATATATATATATATATATGTATTTATATATATATATATATATATATATATATATATATATATATATATATATATATGTATATATGTATATATATATATATATATATATATATATATATATATATATATATATATATATATATATTTATATTTATATTTATATATGATTTTTTTCTTTTATATACAACACCTGATTTATCCCGTAGGATGTGGTGTAGACCATTACTGGTGACTTTTGAATAGGCACCAAACAAACACATATTTGCACACACATCACTCACAAATACAGGAGGATAAGATTACTAGGCTTCCGCTCATGTTGGGATTGCAAGGTCAAAAGACAATGGCTTACTCCCATTTATTTGTTGCCAGGAAAATAGGGGTTACAGAGTTTAAGACGACAAATCCTTTTTGTTTTGTAATGACAATGTTAATTGATAAGTATTGTGAGGTGAGTTTGGTAGTTGTACACAATAACTGTCTCGCGTGAGCTCGTAAGTCGTCTGCTTGTACGTTAAGTTTGGGATTAAAGTCTTTGTTGTACAGTGCTTCTAAAGTTGGGAGTCGTCGTACATCTGTACCTATGTCGACAATTGTTATATTCTCTTCTAGGAATGTTCATGTGATGTTGGTGCTCTGTTTCTCTCGTAAATGATGTTTGGCGTCGAGACGGCTTCGTTGCCATGTCGATATAGGAGAAAGGGAGGACTTCACAGTTTCCTCGTTTGCAGGTGATCGATCCTATAAACGAAATAGGACTTCTGTGTTGGGTTGTTTCGGAGTATGAGGTTGATGGATTTTTTGTTCGAGTAATATATTCGTAGTTTGATTCTTCCGTCTGGACCAGTAGGTTTCACGTTACGGGTCATGATTTGTTATTGTTCTTTCTTCTTCCTTATAAGCGGTGGAGAAGAAAACTATGGGGAAAAAAATGGAGATGTCTTGACTCTTTTCTGCCGCGTTAAAATTGTGCCAGCTCCCCATGACATTCTTTGCCTTTACCAACTTATTTTTAATTTAATTTATTTTATTTATTGATTTATTTTATTTATTTATTTATTGTGTGTGTGTGTGTGTGTGTGTGTGTGTGTGTGTGTGTGTGTGTGTGTGTGTGTGTGTGTGTGTGTGTGTGTGTGTGTGTGTGTGATACGTTTTTTTTTTTTTTTTTTTTGTGTGTGTGTGTGTGTGTGTGTTCAACCCTTCTTTTACCTTTCAAGTTCATGACAGAAAAATATTTAAACATTTCTATACATTTTCCTTCAGGACATAGAGGCATCAATGTTTCAGTAATGACATAATATCAGTAACTTTTAGGCTTAAGAGTGATGTAACACAAAGCTTTAAAGGTTGGTATTCCTTGTCCGTAAGAAAACAAAGCGGACGAGGCGGTGGGAGTAACGTAATGACGAGGATGTAGGAGTAACGAGTGAACGAGTAGGTGAGATTAACGAGTGACGAGTCGTGCGAGTCATGTGATTAACGAGTCGTAGTGAGTAACGAGTGAAAAAGTCGATGTGTTTAACGAGTGAACGAGTCGGTGTGTTTAACGAGTGAACGAGTTGTTGGTATTATTAACGAGTTGACGATATGTGTGTGGGGGGAGGGAGGGGACGGCTGAGGTTATGTATGTATGTATGGTATGTATGTATGTATGTGCAAGTGCATGTGTAAATGTGTGTATGTATGTGTGGGTGCATGGGTTTAGTGTGTGGGGTAAGTTGTGAGTGTGGGTGGGCGGGTGTGTATATACTTGTATGTGTGGTGGGGTGTCGGGGTTATATATGTGTGTGTGTCAGTGGGTGTGGGTGAGTGTGTAGGGCAGTTGTGTGTGTGCGCGTGTGTCTGTATGTGCGTGTAAGTGCGTGTGTGTGTGTATGTGTGTGTGTGTGTGTGTGTGTGTGTGTGTGTGTGTGTGTGTGTGTGTGTGTGTGTGTGTGTGTGTGTGTATGTGAATTAGTGACAGCTTCGGAGTAGCAGCACTGCATTGGAAGGTCAGATGTAGAGGCTGGGATGGATGGTGACATTTCCTAGCAGCGCCTCCCAGCTTGGGGCGGCGCCGGAGCCCTGCGCGGCGAGGAGCCTCACGTGCCCTTTGTTCCTCCCGCTGCCGCTGGGTCTGCACCGCTTATCTCCACCTACGGATTTATTGACGATGATCTTTTCAGTAACAGTAAAGCGATTGAAGGATACATGTATGAAAGGCGTGAAGGAATAACCCTTGGATGTTATATTTGGAAACCTATTCATATGTGCAGGACTATAGGTACAAAGAGAATCATTGACATGTGATCTGCAAGAATTACATGCATACTATATGTATTACGTCACACCTGAAAACGTATCTTACTGTCTTGAATTAGTTATTTGTTTTCCGACTTGCGATGTGTTTGGCGTGTATAAATTATTACCGCCGACAGTCCTGCCAAACTTCGGTAACAAGGCCCGACGTCTCGATGCTGCTCCCAGCACCCTCCTGCCTGTGAATGTAACAAATTATATACTTTGTTAGGATATTCCTCAGGTGGGTTTTTACACACACACACACACACACACACACACACACACACACACACACATACACACACATACACACACACACACACACACACACACACACACACCAAAATACTAATAATATAAGAGAGGACCTACATTAGTAAGTTTATGTTCAACCTTTTAGCAGTCAAATAATAAATACGTTGAAGTAACGAGGTTAAACACTTATTAGTATTTTTTCTTTTTATTTTATTATGTAACATGTTACTCAGAATGGAGTCCACAAAGTCCCGAGTAAACATAAAACATAAATAAAATAGAATGAAAAATGTGCACATTTTTGTGTATGTATCTCTCTCTCTCTCTCTCTCTCTCTCTCTCTCTCTCTCTCTCTCTCTCTCTCTCTCTCTCTCTCTCTCTCTCTCTCTCTCTCTCTCTCTCTCTCTCTCTCTCTCTCTCTCTGATATATATATATATATATATATATATATATATATATATATATATATATATATATATATATATATATGTGCATCCATCGAATTAATAACAAAATAAACAATAACAGCAATAAAAACAACAGCAACAACATGACCCATCGAGGGCCCTTCATGCAGCCTCCGGTTGAGTCCCTTTAAACCTCGACCCCCGCCTGCCTGCAAGCACCCCTCACTCCCCCTCACCCTTCCTCACCCCTACCCCCACCCCCCACCCCTACCCCCCAATGCAACAGTCTGCAGGTACGATCTGCTCCATAACAAACTCTCATGTCCTGTTGGATTAATTAGCTGATAAATTAATCAGCGCTGAAAGTGCCGCGCAGAGCATTATGTGGGTCGACTAAACGGGCGAGCATCTATTCAATTACCTCTTCATTAATGACAAATGAAGGTAACTGCTTTGTAAATATTGTCCTATAGTTATTGTTATGCTCGGTGTGCAAATGTTGTGCTGCAGGCCATTTTGAAAGAAAATCGGACTTTTTAATGATTTCACCACATCATTGAGTAAAAAAAAATGCGTTTAATAACATGTAATCCCGTAAAAGGGTAAATATTGATTGACACACACACACACACACACACACACACACACACACACACACACACACACACACACACACACACAAGAAGGTCATTGAACTCCCTTGACGTTTGCTTGCTAGCCGCCTCGGTCGCTGGCGCAGCCTCGTTTTCTGTTCGCTTGTGCTCTTTGTTCTCGTTTTCTGGCCTGCGCCCCACGTCTTCTGCCCGCCCCGCCGCTGCTGCCCCTCCCCCCCACACGCCCCTTGTCCTCTGCCTCGCCCCATATTCTCTGTTCTGACCAACGTTCTCTGCCCCGCCTTACGTTCTCTCCCTCCACGTCCCGCCCTTAGTTCTCTGCCCCGCCCCCAGTTCCTCTGTCCTCACCCAACGTCAGTGCCACGCCCCACGTCCCATGCCCCGCCCTACGTCCCCTGCCCCGCCTCACGCTTCACCACCGCCTCGCCGGCAATGTGGATATACATTTTAGCCTGAGGTGATCGGGCGTCTCGGCGTGACCCGTAATCAGCGAAGCGACCCCACCATGCTCGTCTTGTCCACTAGGCTGCTGTCTCTCCATTGGCCCCCCCCCCCTCCAGCCCCAGGCACCATACATACTCCTCTCCCCGAAAATGTGGTCTTTCTTCTATCCTCGAGTCATGTTACGTAAAGCTTATTTGTACCGTGCACCGAGGGAGGCTTGAAAAAGTGTCACTGTTTTTAGTTTGGGATAAAATGTTAGAGGTCTTTACCAGTGTAATTAGGAAAGCCTCGTATATTTAGATTAGTCTGGTAAGTGGTCGAAATGTTTTTACTTGTAGATTCATCAGTTATTCCTTCCTTGTTCTTGTGTTCGTGTTATTAACTGAGCCTTAACTTCAATGTGCTTTGTCGTATTGTAGTCTGTGTGTACTATACCTACTTACTTATCTTTAGTTGAGTGTGACTTTACCGTGCGTTTAGCAGAAGCCATATCGTGTAATACAACGTGTTAGAAAAAAAGGAATAAATAATTCAAAAATGTTGGTGTGTATGATAGCAGTGGCAGGTATATTGTATTAGGGTGTTGCAGGTGGCTGGATTTGTGTGGTGGAGGCGTAATGTGGACTGGTGCAGCGGCCTGGTGTTATGGTGGTGTGTTTTGGCCGGAGTTAGTGCTTTAGGATGGTTTGCATGGGCTTTATTGCAGCTGTGTGTGTGTGTGTGTGTGTGTGTGTGTGTGTGTGTGTGTGTGTGTGTGTGTGTGTGTGTGTGTGTGTTTGTGTTTGTGTGTGTGTGTGGGTGTTGCAGAAGCCTTATTAAATAGTGTGTATTTCAGAGGCTTAAAATGTTGATATTGCAGCAAAATAATATTACAGTGTGTTGCAGAAGTTAGTATTACAATATATTGCAGAAGTTAAATTACAGTGTGTTGCAGAAGCTAGTATTACAGTATATTGAATAAGTTAGTGTTTCAGTGTATTGCAGAAGTCTCGTGTAGCTGCACCGCATTGTATTGTATTGGCTAGCATACATACATACATACATACACACACACACATACATACATACATACATACATACATACATACATACATACATACATACATTAATACATACATGCATACATACATACATACATACATACAGTGATTGATGGTTAGAGCCGCAGTGCAAGCGTTGCTAAATATGCTTTGAAGGACTGACGTGGCTAGGCGTCAACACACAACAGAGGAACGTACCAAGTCTGCCGCTGACAGACATACCAGAGGGAGGGCTGCGGCGGGTGGGCTGGCTGGCTGGTGGGCGGGTGGGAAACAAGATCACCCACCCTCACCAAGCACACAGACAGACGCCCAACTCACCCCACCCCGTCCTACCTTACCCTACCCTATCCTCCTTTGCAACACCATCCCTCAAAATCCTCTCTCTCCCTTTATACATCTCTCTCCCTTTCCCTCCTCCTCCTCCTCCTCCCTCTGCATCCATATCACACACACACTTGCTCTGAACACTTGTCTCCTCCGCGCCTTCCCGGCCTTTCCATCCCACCCACCCCTCCCAGCCGCCACATGCCGTCCTTCCCACCTTCGTCCTTTCACCCCAAAACCCTGCTCGCCGCCTCACATTCACGTAAAGCACCGCAATTCTAGGATTCCTGCCTCACACCCTTCAAAGCAGTCACGCCGTCCATGGTATTTGCTCAACATCTTCCTCTTGCATTAGCACACACATATTCTCTCTCTCTCTCTCTCTCTCTCTCTCTCTCTCTCTCTCTCTCTCTCTCTCTCTCTCTCTCTCTCTCTCTCTCATTAATTTTCATATTCACGCTGTGCAGTATATAACGGTGATAAATACTCCATACATACATACATTCATAACATATTTTCATCTCTTGTTTATTTACGGACTCCATCGTTTGGCTTCACTTGGCATTGTTATTGAGTAGCCTCGTTTGGTTACTGTGATGACTGCTGAAGGTGATGGTGGGGGTGGGGGGAGAGCGGGGAAGGGGGTGAGTGAGGGGAGACTGATGACTGGTAACTAATGCTATGTTAATATTCTCTTATCTTTCTGACACACACACACACACACACACACACACACACACACACACACACACACACACACACACACACACACACACACACTGTGTCTCAGTCTCATCACCCTTCAACGGAAACACGAGAGCCTCCTACAACGTTTCGCGGCCAGTCTCCTACACCACCCTCGACACCGCAACCTCCTGCCACCCGCCGTCCCCCGCCCCCGACAGTCAATGAGACACGCCAACCTGCTCACTCCAGTCCGTGCACGTACAGACAGATACAAAAATAGTGCTGTGCCAACGATGATCAAAATCATCAACTCACCATAAGTGTCCATCATAGTATTACTTTGTACATATTTTCTTCCCATCATTAGCTGCTATTATCATTATTATTATTATTATTATTATTATCATTGCTGTTACTATTACCTTAATATTATTACCATTATTATCATATCATTGTCTTTCTATCTGCTACACTACTTGTAACATTTTCAGCCCTTGGGCTGCAATTTATCTCTAATAAACCGTTTATTATTATTATTATTATTATTATTACACACACACACACACACACACACACACACACACACACACACACACACACACACACACACACACACACACACACCTTAAGCATCTTTTTTTCTCTGTTATGTAGTGTAAGTAAATCCTATGTATAAGCCTCAAACGATACAGTAGATATATACAATGTGGATTTTCGTATTAATAATCCATCTTTTTTTTTATTGACACGGTAAAAGTTCGACGGGATAGAATATAAAAAAGGCGAAAGTGTAGTAAAGAAGAAAAAAAAAGTAGAGAATAGCAGATTGAAAAAACAAAGGATGATTTTGTTCGTGAAGTGAGCTCACTGATACTCCCTCGAAGGCGTATTGAAGTGGAAAAACAAAGGGAGGAAGAGTGAGGTGGAGTTTATCGCAGGTCACTGGGAGAGACTGGAACAGAATGATATTGGTGGTGATGGTGATGGCTTAGTAGTAGTAGTAGTAGTAGTAGTAGTAGTAGTAGTAGTAGTAGTAGTAGTAGTAGTAGTAGTAGTAGTAGTAATAATGATAGACGTTTTTGTAATTATAGTAGTAAGAGAAGGTGCATTTCTTTTATTGTTTATCACTTTTAATTATATTATTATGGTGACCAATTAACGTGATGATTAAAGGATATAAAAGTGCGGTGTAACAATATAGAATTTTTAATGGTGAAAAATGTGCCAACGAACACTACTACATGATTATTGTGGAAGCACAACAGTATTTTATTTATTCTTTGTTGATATTGTTTTAGGGAAGGACTACATGTTGGGTACAGGCCTGGAAGCGTAACAACCGTCCTTTACCCTAGTGTTACCAACAAGTAGCTGCTATACAAAGGCAGGTAATGAGTTCACTCCAGCACACCTTAAAAGTATGTCGAGGATGAGGTTTCCTCTTCTTACCAC
>JAXIVD010007621.1:0-7500 GCA_036785275.1 Cancer borealis
GGGAGAGGAGGTGGAGAGGGGAAGGCGAGGATTAGGTAGGGATTGGGAAGGGGAGAGAGAGAGAGGAGGGGGAGGGGGAGGAGCCAGCATCCAGCAACAACCAATCCCAGGGCACGGTTGGGTGACGTCACAGTGACCACAGTCCAGTACTGGGTCACGCGGTGGTCACACGGACTGCCCACCCTCCTCCTCCTCCTCCTTGAGTGTGGGAGGTAAGGGAGAATGGGACAGAGAGAGAGAGAGAGAGAGAGAGAGAGAGAGAGAGAGAGAGAGAGAGAGAGAGAGAGAGAGAGAGAGAGAGAGAGAGAGAGAAAGAGTAATAGTCGTAGTAGTCGTATGACAAACTGCATTGCAATACGTATATATCAACAAAAACTCTCTCTCTCTCTCTTTCACATTTATACCGCCATCAACAGAGTAATGCGTGTGCGTGTGTGTGTGTGTGTGTGTGTGTGTGTGTGTGTGTGTGTGTGTGTGTGTGATTCAATGCCACGATGATTCAATCTCTCTCTCTCTCTCTGATGATGATTACGGACAAGTCTGCCCACCAGTGTGTGGCGGAGGAGTGCGGGGGGAGGGGGAGGGGGAGGAGGAGGAGGAGGAGGAGGAGGAGAGGTGGAGGAGGTGGAGGAGGAGGAGGAGGAGGAGGAGGAGGAATGGACAGCGTAGGGAATTTACCTTTGAATTTGAATGAATATTGGGAAGGAGGAAGAAGGGAGGAAGGGAGGCGGGATGAGAGGGGAAGAAGGGGAGGAGGGGAGGAGAGAAGATAGGAAGAATGGGAAGGAGAAAGGGATAGACGGAGATAAGAGGTGAAACAATGGATAGAGGAAGATGAGAGGAAGGAGGAAAGGAGGAAAGGAGGAAAGGAGGAAAGGAGAGGGAAAATACATCGTTGTATAAGAACATGTATATAACGTTTCATACCAAGAATACCATTATGAAAACACTGCAACTCTTCTTTTCAGTCTCTCTCTCTCTCTCTCTCTCTCTCTCTCTCCTCTCTCTCTCTCTCTCTCTCTCTCTCTCTCTCACAGAAGGTGTCACTTCCAAGAGAGGAATGTAATTACCTCGTCGCAGAGTTGAGGAATGTTACAGACAGGAAGGAGAGAGAGAGAGAGAGAGAGAGAGAGAGAGAGAGAGAGAGAGAGAGAGAGAGAGAGAGAGAGAGAGAGATGGGTATGAGAGTAAGAGCATCATCGGGACGGTAACGGGATGGGCGGGGTTTGTGGGGGTGGGGGTACGTGGCACTACTAAGACGAAGAGAGAGGGAGGGAGAGGGAGGGAAATGGGGATGGGAACGAGGGGACGAGACAGAGGGAGAGGGAGAGGGGGAGGGGGATGGTGAGGGGAAATGGAGGGGTTTACTGGGAGGGTTCAATATAAATAGGCAAGTTCTCAGACACTTACGTCATTCCCTTTTCTTATTTCGCTTGCACGTGACACCCCTTGTTCAGTGAGGCTTCTGTTCCTCTTCCTTCCTTCCTTCCTTCCTTCCCTTCCTACTATTACATCCAGTCTGGCTTCTGGTGTATATAAATGATAATAATAGTAATAGTTTTATACCCAGCCAAACCAAACCCCGGTACAGTTTTTTTTTTTTTTTTTAATACGTCTGTCTGTACATTAGTTATATTTATCCCTATGTCTGGTTTGGTCTGTCTATACTTATCACTATAGCTCCGTCCCGTCCTAGTCTATGTCTGGTCTTAACTTTATGTCTATACCTTATACTAGTACCTTAGACCAGCTGATTTATGTCTGGTTTTGTTTAGGTCTATATTTAACACTAGCTAAGTCATATTACCTAGCCCCTATTCCAGCCCTGTAGTTGTATCATCACACTGATTAGCCCTATCTTATCCCACTCATCCCCATCCCTGTTATATACGTTAATCTAGCCCCATTGCCTCATGTTCAGCCCCTATTTCCTTCCCATTAACCCTTTATTCCCCATTCCTTCAGTCCCTTCACGAGCCTCTTTTCCTCCCCATTCCTCAGGCGTTCCCTTCACCCCTTTCTTCCCCATTCCTTCAGCCCCTTCTCATTGCAGTTCCTCAGTCCCTTGTTCCCCATCTAGCCCCACAACCTTACTCATCCCCCCTCCCCTCCCCGCCCCGCCCCGCAGCCGCTGTTTCGGATGGCGGTCCCCCAGGTGGGCAGCGGAAGCCAGGTGTGTGGGTACGCGGGGAGGCGCCATACCCAGCCCCCTCCATATTCATGAAGCAAGGGGGGGAGGGGGGAGGGGGTAAAGGCAGGACAGAGTTGGGGAAAGGAGGGGAAGTAGGTGACGAGGAGGGAAGATGATGATGATGATGATGATGATGGTGAAGTAACGTAGGGAGGAGGAGGAGGGGGGGGGGGGAGGAGGAGGAGGAGGAGGAGGAGGAGGAGGAGGAGGAGGAGGAGGAGGAATGAAATAGAGGAGAAAAAAAAGAAGAAAAAAAAGGATGCAGGTAGAATGTATGGTGTAATGAAGGAGGAGGAGGAGGAGAGGAGGAGGAGGAAGAAGAAATTGCGAGAGGTGACAGGGGGAGGTCTTATCTACTAGGAGTGGGCCGGGGGTGTCTGGGGTATAGGTCGGTAGTGGGGGAAAGGAGGAGGAGGAGGGTGGGGTGGGGGGTGTAGGGTTGTGTTGGGGGTGTGGGGGGTGGGTAGGCCTCCAGGGGCAGCAGATAACAAGGGCGGCAGTGGCAGAAACAGCTTTTGTTTGAGGGGAGCGTCACTTCTCTTCCCTCACCCTCCCCTCACCCACACCAACACCCATCCCAGCCTGGCTATCGATCCCTATACAGCCGACTCTCTCTCTCTCTCTCTCTCTTAGCCTCCTCCATTCACCCTTCCTTCCTTCCTTCCTTCTCTCCTTTCCTTATATTTTTTTCCCTCTACCTTACTTCCTCTCTCTCTCTCCTTACCTCCATTCCCCACACCTTAACCTCCCTTCCTCTTTTTGCCTATACCCTCCTCCTCCTCCTCCTCTTCTCCTTCTCTTACACTCACCTCCCTCTCTCCCTCACAGCCGTCACCCACCATTCATCCGCCTCCTCCTCCCCATCTCCACCCCCACGCCCACCCGACCCACCCCGTCCCTACAGCCCCTCCCTCGGTCTACAGTAGTCCCCCCAGTGGCGCCCTTGAAACAGAAAACGAAGCCGCGCCGCACAGCGTACTTTACTTTTCACGATAACAACATTACCACCACCACTACTATCACTACTACTACTACTACTACTACTATCACCACCACTACTACTACTACTACTACCACTACTAACACCACCATTTTCCTCTTCTTCCTCCTCCTCTTCGCCGTCACAAACATTACCGTCACCATCACCACCATTACTGTATTCCTCCTCCTCTCTCTCTCTCTCTCCTATTACTACTATCACAACCACAATATTATCTACACAATCGCTAATCCTACTACTGATAGATAAAATACTATCTTCCAATTCCCACACGGCCTATCTAGAGGAGGAGGAGGAGGAAGAGGAGAGAAAAGATGCAGGCACGTAATAATAACAACAAAAAAATAATAATAGAGAGGTAGGACTAGCTATGTCCCCTCCCCCTTTCCCTCCCACAGGTAACCCCAGTAGATGTCACGCTGTCTACTTTCATCTACTGCATTGATCAACATACAATTTTTTTTACAGTATGATATGACGTCTTAGGTTAGGTCGTGAGGTAATGGTTTGTCCTGCTATTACTATTACTATTACTACTACTGCTGCTACTACTGCTGCTGCTGCTTAGGAAAGGTCATTAGGCGCGAGCTGAGATAAGTGATATAAGGTGTTTATTTATTATTATTATTGTTATTATTATTGTTATTTTTCTAAGTTCGATTTTCTTTTATATTTGCGTAAGTGATGGTATAGATTAAAAAAATTTAAAAAAATAAAAAAGGTATATAATCAATCCTAATGCTTTCTTTTTCATTTTTTTTTCTGATCTTCGTTCGTTCGTTTCGTATCGTCTCTTGTATAACTTATATTCCTCCTATCAGCCGCCATTTTGTATCTAACCAGCGCCATTGTTATTATCACTATTATTGTTATTGTCATCACTATAACAACCGAAGATATCTTTACAGTATTTTGCACACGCGCACGCACACACACACACACACACACACACACACACACACACTCATTCTTTAACGTCATATTTGTGCTTTTGATAGAGAGAGAGAGAGAGAGAGAGAGAGAGAGAGAGAGAGAGAGAGAGAGAGAGAGAGAGAGAGAGAGAGAGAGAGAGAGAGAGAGAGAGAGAGAGAGAGAGCCACGATCTGAGACATACGCACTGGTAGTAATGCGTAATGCGTATAACATAAGTGCGCATATATGTAAATGCGTACAAGATAAGTGCGCACGCTTGGGGGGAGAAGCGTGCGGCGCAGTTAGAATGAGTGCGTGCGCATGCGCGGCAGGTGATAAACATGTGTGCGTGAATGTGTAGTGCATGTGTGTGCGTGTCACTAATTAATACGTACACGGCTTCCTTGTGTGCGTATGATTAGCGCGCACATGGTTACTACCTCCTGTGCATATGTGTATGTAATAGCCTGTGTGTATATGTAATGACGATATAATATGTGCGTTTAATTATACGTACATATATGACGTCGGTACACACCACACACACCCGACACTTTCATGTGCGTATGCGTTTGTGTGTAATTTGTGACACCGCGCGTGTGTGTGTGCGTGTGTATAACCAAGATAAGTGTGTACGCAATAATATGCATACATACATACACGGCACCATTATTTATGTGTGCGTTAACATGTAAACGAGGTGTGTGTGTGCGCGCGTGTGTGTGTGTGTGTGTGTGTGTGTGTGTGGTCCTACATATTAACCTAAACAATGTATTGACTTATCTACTCCCACAACACGCCTCAACATAGAGACGAAAACATATATATAATCTATTTTCACACCTGGCTATGTAAGAAAATCCCTTCTATTCGGTCTGTTCTCCCGGCAAACACCTGACTAATTAATTAATAAGGTGTGCGGGTGGCTGTGACCTATTTCAAGTCTTACCTACTACCTACACTCCTTGGTTTACAGCGAACAGGGCGCTCTCTGGTGGTAGTGATCTGCAGTAGTAGCAAACACTATAAAAATGTATGTTATCTATCTATTCCTAATACATATATCTGACTTTATGATTGTATGTTGACGTGATGGAACTATGTATATAAATCTACTTTCTTTCTTTCACACGTGGTCATGTTAAGTAAAGAGAGAGATAAGCGGCTCTAGAAAGTCTTTATAAATGTTAAGTAATGAAGTGTATTTACCTGTAGCAGGACACACCTGGCTAAGCTATATCAAAGGGGGTGTTAACCTGTATACACGTGCAATACTTAGATGGGTTGCACTGATATTAACACACATACATACAGTACACATCTAGCTAAGCTATTTCAAGGGAACATTAACCTGTATACACGTGCAATACTTAGATGTGTTGCACTGATATAAACACAAACACAAACACAAACACACACACACACACACACACACATGTGGCTCTAATGAATACACAGATTTATTAAGCAGTTCACTAGTTCGACACACGCATGGCTGTGCTGGAGCTAGAGAAACACATTGACGTTTCCTGTGTCCGACGTGAGGCGTGTAATGAAGGAGTGGAGGACCTGACCTAACTTGACCTAACCTAACGATGTAATGATGTATGGTAGTGTAGCTAAGCAGTGGATGACCTGACCTAACTTAACCTAACGATGTAATGATGAACGGTAGTGTAACCAAGTAGTGAAGGAGGACCTGACTTGACCTGACCTAACTTAATCTAACGATGTAATGTTGTACGGTAGTGTAGCCAAGTAGTGAAGGAGGACCTGACTTAACCTGACCTAACTTAACCTAACGATGTAATGTTGTACGGTAGTGTAGCCAAGTAGTGAAGGAGGACCTGACTTGACCTGACCTAACTTAACCAAACCAAACCTAAGCTAACTTAACCTAACCTAACCCACCTCACCCACGCGTCTCTATCCAACCTCCCTGACACTTTACTTCCCCTGCCAGACTGATGACTTAACAGGGCGAGTCCAGGTGAGGCCAGCACACACACCAGCACCTCATCACCACTCCACCCTCGTAAGCACCTGTACTGTTAACGCGTCATTAATTAACCTGATCAGGGTGTTAATTGAGACGCAACTCAGGTGAACACACACACACACACACACACACGTATACAGCCTACACCTGGTCTTCCTATTCATTATATAACCTATTCATGGCATCTTCCTTTTTTTATACGCGATAACGTCCCATGAATGAATGGTAGTAGTAGTAGTAGTAGTAGTAGTAATAGTAGTAGTAGTAGTAGTAAAAGCGTCAGCAGAATGACTATAAACTTTCAAATTACTTCAGAATCTAAATCTACTAACTTATTTAACTCTTAATACCCAATCCACACACACACACACACACACACACACACACACACACACACACACACACTAAAACTACACAATTAACACCCACCCACACCCACGCAACAGTACACCTGGCTATGCATTCATTACCTGGTGGTGTGTGTTCGCGGTGTGTGATTTGCGAGGGCGAGAAAGGATATAAAATGCCTCGTTCAACCCATGTTAGGCGGTAGTAAAGATAACAACAATGCATGGCTGCTTAGATAACAAGAGTAATTTAAGAGACATACACTGAATCTTAGCGTGTACGGAACTGGAATGAAACGTGTGTGTGTGTGTGTGTGTGTGTGTGTTTTGAGACTTTATGTTGCTAGGTTCATTAGGGTTGTCGTTGTCTGTTCTTCCTTTGTACTCCTTTGTGTTCCTGACTACTTATCTATTCTTTATATTGTATTTCTGACCACGTATCTAACTTAATATATGAAGGGTATGACTTTATATTGTATTTCTCAACACCTATCTATCTAAACATACAATTCGCACGCTCCCCTATATTTCTAACCAATTACTTATCAATTTATCTCTCTTACTAATCGAAATATACATCATTCACACATTCTGCCGTATTTCCAGTCATTTACTTCATTTATTTATCTAAATATACATAATTCATACATTCGATTATATTTTCAATCCTTTATCTATCAAAATGTATATATTTCACACCACTAACACATATGACACGTACGGAACTAGAATGAGACGGGAGTGTATGGTTAACTTTCCCTAATAACTATACCGTATGCATATAATAACGTATAGCAAAGAATAAAACCCGTAGTAAACTTATACCAATTAATGTATATTACCTAACTCGTCTTACATAACCTGCATCATTCAAATATGCTACGTGTATACTTCCTACAACAGGTCACGGGGTACAAGTGCATGGCTGGGTTGACTCACTGACCTTACTTAACACACACACACACACACACGAGGAGGTATAACATGTGCATGACTTAACCTATCTACACAAACCCAAGCCGCGTTTGAAACAAGATCAAGACAAAGAGTG
>JAXIVD010007621.1:12500-15000 GCA_036785275.1 Cancer borealis
CGCCAGACATCACAGGTCATGTGGCGCTACTTGCTTATAAAACAACTCTACCCCTTCTCTCTCTCTCTCTCTCTCTCAGCCAATTATAACCGCCGTCTTCTATTTTCGTGACCAATCAGAAAAGTTTTCTTCTCCCTTCCTATCCTCCTCGGCCTACCAGACTCCCGAACACATTTACAGCTTGTCCTCTCTCTCTCTCTCTCTCTCTCTCTCTCTCTCTCTCTCTCTCTCTCTCTCTCTCTCTCTCTCTCTCTCGGTATAACCAATTTTTTCTTTATTTTTCAATGTACGAAAAAACTATATGCATCGTAAGAGTAACACGTATGGGTAATGCATTGATTCAATATAATGCCCATGATAAAAAATAGTAATAATAAATAAAATATAATAAAATAGTATAAGTCCCGTCTCCCTTGACTATTCATTCAAAAAATAATTCGCTGATGAAAATACTACTACTACAACGGTAAGCTGATAATAGATAAAAAAAATAATATAATATAAATAATAGTAAAATCATGTGTTGTCAGCAGCACATACGACCCGCCTGAAGGAGGGACGCAAGAGGACAAGACGAGGCGAGGTCATGAGGCTGCGAGGCGGACACCTAACAGGGATGACGAGGAGAATATCAGCACTATTATTGTTACTCTACTTGGTGATGCCGCCCGTGTGCTGGTGGTGGTGGTGGTGGTAGTGGTGAGAGAAATAGTGAATGATGAGGTGAAGCAGGGTAGTAGCGTTGAAGCAAGGTGAAGAGAGGTGTGGCAAGATAGCCCAGTGTGGTGGGGGAGATAAGTGTGGTGGAGGCAGTGTGGTGGTGGTGGTGGTGATGTGGTGGAGGTCAGTCACCCTGGGGCAGCAGCACAGTCACCGCCGCGGCCGCCGCCACGCAGCACGGCCTCAAGGGCGTGGTGGGGCGCTTCCCCCCCTCCTGTGTGTGTGTGTGTGCCCACGCCAAGCACTCCCGCCCCGTAGGCCTAATATAGATTCACACACCACCGGGAGGGGGATAGGAGGAGAGAGGGGGTGAAGGAAGAGGAGTGGGGGGGGATATGTCCAGAGAGGGGGGCGGGGTGGTGCCAACCGGCCTTCCCTGGCCAGTCCCGGCCCTTAGGGGAACAATCGGGTGGCCCTCCACGCCCGCCGCCAGCCACCGCCGCCCACACGCAGCGGCAAGCCAGGAAGCCGGTGAGAGCGGCGGTGGAGTGTGGCGGGCGAGGGCGGCGGCCGCCACAATGGCGCCCACGCATGAAGGCCACCCACCTGGCACCCGCCCGGGCCACAGAGGACATGGTCGGCCCTCACTACTCACCCTAACGTGGTTGCTGCCCCGCCCTCTGTGATGCTGGTCCTAGACGGGATGGCGTGCGGCGAGGCGTGGGCGGTGGGCGGCCACCAGCCATCCCGCCGCCCACGCCCTAGCTGAGAGGCGCCTGATGGCTGCGGGAGGGGCCAGGGGCTGAGCGGGGCCGTGGTGGCCGTGGTGGTCGTGGGCCAGCTCGGGGGCCGGGGCTAGGGGCTGGGGCCTGCGGGGCTGCGGGGCCGCTGGGTCGATGGTCACCACATGCTGCTCACTGTATCACTGCACACACCCACCACCACCACCACCACAGGCCGCGCCATCACGGTCGCACCACTACACCACATGGCCTCCTAACACTCTGCCGCGCAACGCTACACCTCCTTCTCGTCCCCAAACACAACGACGACCCCACGGCTCCTTCCACGCCCACGGTGCCATCCTCACTGCTGCGTTTCGCGGCCAGCAGGCGGGGCGGGCGTGCGGGCGTGGTGAGGGCTGTGTATGCGCCATGGTAGGTCGGGGAGTAGCGCGCCACTACGCGGGGCGGCGGACTGGCGCGCACACACACACACTCTGAATGAGCGTGGGGCTCGTCCGCTGCCGAGAGGACCCGCCGCCGACTCCTGTAGCCGCGCCCGCCCGGGCCCACGCCACCGACCCTGAACTCCGCGCCACCACTCACTGCTCGACCCACGCCTCCCGTCCCTCCTTCCACCGCCACCCTGCCTGCTCTACACTACATTTCTGACTCCCTGTTATTCTGCCCTGGGGGCAGTGGCGGGTGAGCCTTCTCCAGGAGACCTGGACAGCAGGAAGGGGCAGCCGTGCTCGAGATGAGGGGCCGCTGCCCACACTGGCTGCCAGGCTGATGTGTCTTCCACCAAACCGGGGACCTGCTGACCACGTGTTGCCTCCACACACACACACACCACTACACTACACCACACTACAACCACCACTACAGCGTGCAATAAACATCATACTCTTACTCTGAGAGAGAGAGAGAGAGAGAGAGAGAGAGAGAGAGAGAGAGAGAGAGCGCGAGTGAGAGGAAAATGGGGAAGGGAGAGAGAGAGGGTGGAGTATGGGGGATCCATGGGAATGGGGGAGTTTGCTTGTGCTTGCGGGGAATTGGGGGGATGGGGGAGAGGATAGGGGGGACAAGGGGCGGAGCATCGTGCCTGCACCTCCTCC
>JAXIVD010007622.1:0-10000 GCA_036785275.1 Cancer borealis
GGAACCTCAAATAAAAAGCAAACACTTCAGAGTGATGTAAAGAATATGTTTCTGAGCAACAAAAACAAATTAGTCAACATACGTTATCGGTGGGCGACAATTATTGAATCCTAATAAACCAAGAAAAACACAAAATTTGCAATAAATTCCAGGAATATTGGAATTTCAATCTGAAAACACTTACATGCATAGCCCATTAAGTCTATATTAATATGCAATACCATAGCATACACCATACGTGACTGTGCACGCGAAATTGGGTCTTCTGCAAATGGGTACTGATCTGATTTTTTTTGTTTTATTTGAATAAAATACTTAAAATCATAATAGAAACCTCAAACAATAAGCAAACACCTCAGAGTGATGTGAAGAATATGTTTATGAGCAACAAAAACAAATTTGTCAACATACATCATCGGTGGGCGACAATTATTCAATCCTGACACCAATAAAAAAACTAAATTTGCAATAATTTCCAGGAATATTGGAATTTCAATCTGAAAACACTTACATGCATAGCCCATGTAGTCTATATTAATATGCAATACCATAGAATACACCATACGTGACTGTGCACACGAAATCGCGTCTTTTCCAAATGGGTGCTGAGGCGATTTTTTGTTTGTTTTATTTGAATAAAATACTTATAATCATCATAGAAACCTCAAACAAAAAGCAAGCACCTCAGAGTGATGTGAAAAATATGTTTATGAGCAACAAAAACAAAACTGTCAACATACCTCATCGGTGGGCGACAATTATTAACTCCTAAGACACCAATAAAAACACCATATTGCAATAATTTCACCCAAGGACATCCTGCCCAGGTACCCCGAGAAGTGCCATGTAGCTGCCGGAAGCAGGTCTTCTGGCGGTTCAGGGTCCAGGTCAGAGACCTCTCCAATCAGCATATGAACCACCCGATTGTCCTCCATGACCAGCTGCTCCCTGGCGGTCTGCATCTCCTCTGCCACCTCCTCGAAGGTGTATCGAGAAAGACATACCAGGTTGACACGCCTGACGATGGCCTCACTCTCAAAGAATATGCGTATTTGCGTCCAGAGAGACACAAGTCACTGTCTTGCAGGGGAAGAAATATCTTTGTTGCACAGAAAAAAGAACACTGTCTGCAGTAGCAGTAAGTATAACTCCCTTGAAAAAAAAAAAAAAAGCACAAATCACTGTCTTGCAAGGAGAGAAATATCTTTATTGCACAGGAAAAAAAAAACACTGTCTGCAGTAGCAGTTAGTATAACTCCCTTGCAGAAAAGCACAACTCACTGTCTTGCAGGGGGAGAAATATCTTTGTTCCACAGAAGAAAAAAAAACACTGTCTGCAGTAGCAGTAAGTATAACGCCCTTGAAAAAAAAAGCATAAGTATAGCTCCCTTGAAGAAAAGTACTAGTCACTGTCTTGCAGGGGGAGAAATATCTTTGTTGCACAGAAAAAAACAGTGTCTGCAGTAGCAGTAAGTATAACTCCTTTGAAGAGAGACACAAATCACTGGCTTGTAAGACGCAGTCATTATCTCCCCCATCACCTATTTTTTTTGCCCCTGGAGCTTCTGCCTTTTCATTTGGTCATGGCTTCTAGTATCCCTCACACAGTCGCCGGTGGCCTGGCGTTTGGAGGGCAACTTGGCGTGAACATCAGAATTTGTGTCCCTGCACAAGTTGGAGCCAAAACCATTGAAAAGGTTGCCGCCCACGACGGGGAGAATCTTGGTGATTACATTGTGCCCATTACAGCACTGTGCCACCTCAAATTCTGGGAACTTCCTGGCTAAGCCAACAAGGATCTGCAGGAATGTGTCCTTATGGTTGTCACAACCAAAAAACCTGAAATAAAATGTGAATGTTAGCACATTACAGGTGAACAAAAAATTATACAAATAAAAATAAAAAAACATCCGAAAAAAAATAATAATTCAGAAGTACAATTAAATGTATAAATTAATAGATTAATTCCTATAGTTATATTACCGACTAGTCTGTAGCATCTATTCGTTCGAAGAATGTAAAAAAAAAAAAAACTAATGCATGTGTGTAAACACTCACACAGTAAGATAATGGCATTTAAACATATCAAATATGTATGTATGTATGTATGTACCGATGCTGTTTACCCCATCAAAGGAAAAAAAAAAAAATGATACTGTAATATAAATAAACTTTACTTACTTATTCTTCCTCTCCTTGTTGTTGAATAGGGAGTCCCAGACACTCAAGGCGAAGCAAGTAATGTGGCACAAAGTTGGTGAAGGGTAATGTAGGCCTTCTTCCCCACCGTCTGGTGTCCCCCTGTCCAGCAGGCGTGTCAACGCATGGAACTTCTCGGGGTCCCAGCCCTCAAATGTGGGCTGGTACTTTTCCTTGCTATCCCAGAAGAGCTCCTCCTGGCAGGGAACACATGGATATGGCAGTGTCAGTGGAAAAAGAAATCATGCCCATGACCACACCAGTTATAACAGAAACAGAGGTCAAATCAGTTATACAAAATCTAAAAAATAAGAAAGCTCGAGGACCTAACACATGTTAACCAGAATTTTATAAAGCCTTATTATATAAAAAGTTAATGTATGAAAACAATAACAAGATGCTTAAATAATGTACTCGAAAGTGGAAACATACCACAAGAATGGAGAAGATCACATACCATAATGATACCCAAGAAAGCCAAACCAACAGCAAAGGACCTCCGCCCAATTGCACTAACAAATTACATATATAAAATATTGATAGCTGTGATCTGAAGCAAAATTGAAGACCATCTTAGGATTAATGAAGAACAAAAAGTAGTACAAGCTGGTTTCACTTCAGGAGCAAGAATAGAAGACAACATCTTTATACTTCAATATTGTGTAAAAATGAGATACAGGAAAAACAAAACGTTAATTATCACATCTATTGACTTCTCAAAGGCGTTTGATTCAGTGAAGAGAGCTAAAATAGTAGAGGCCTTGATTAAATACAAAATACATCCACTAATCATCACTGCATTCGCTAACACCTACCAAGATGACATAACAAAACTCAGCATCACTGAAGACCTAACCACAGAAATAAAGGTAGCAAATGGGATCAGACAGGGCTGTACAGATTCCACAACTATCTTTAAACTCATCATTTATTTAATTCTTCAAGAAATGGAAAAGAGAAAGGGTTTTAATACTAGAGGCATGAACATCATCTTAAGATACGGTCACACTAGGTATGACTTCCGTTTTCCCTGGCTTGACGGCGATACGACTAGCAATCTGGTCACACTCACAAGTAGAACCACTCGCCTTGCGGAATCAGCTGATCATAACAACAACACAAGCCGATATGGAGGAAGCACTCTTCTTCTTCTGCTTATGAACATTTTCCATGAGACTTATAATAGCGTTACAAGAAGCTTGTGATAACATCAAAACACTGATGGAAATAAGCAAGGAATATGGCATGTAAATAAATAAAGAAAAAAGCTAAATATTGATACACAACGCAGAACACAAACCAGAGAACATTGAGGGAATCAGTGTGACTAACAATATTAAGTATCTAGGTGTTATAATAACAGACATGAGGGATATATTTAAGGAACAGAAGAATAACATGATTATGAAGGCACAAAGATTGGCAAACCTGACCTACTCAATAATAGCAAAAAGCTGCCACAAAATCATTATAGACAAGACATACTGTAAGAGTGTTTGTCTACCAATTATTATAGGAAATCCTGAGAAGAATTAAATGTGAATACTTTAACTGGATGAAGACAACCAGAAAATACTTAGACTGCACCAAGTTAACATATAACAACATTGATAAGTTGCAAACTCTCCTACTTTATTATCCATGTGTGTGTGTGTGGCGGGGGGTGCCTGGTGGGTGGGATGAAGAGTAGGTAGCTAAATTCGAATTTTGAATTAACGGATTTAATTTGTTTTGAGGTGACCGTGGTCAATCATGGTTTAACTAACTAGCTTAGACCATGACTGTGATATGTATCTATTTGTTAAATTCGCACGGTCATTTTTAAATACATAACAGTGGTGATGGTAGCCATGATCAAATAATGACCGCTACTAAAGTTTTATCATCCACCGTTCTACGTTCAATTTCTACAGGGAGTTTTATATGAATTTAGTACTGAAATGTTCCTAAAATCTTATAAATCAGACATTACAATAACCAAATGTTGCATACTTACTGCTAAAACGAGTCCGGTGTCCAGCTAGTAGCTATATTAGCACGTCCGTCTGGTTCCAGTGGCAGTGGGTGACTGACTCTTCATACTGACCAACGAACGTCTCGCCATCACAGTAAGCTCAGCTTTCTCAGCTACGCGCCACGAATTGTTGTGAAAAAAAAATTTCCAAGCCGATATAACGATAATATGACATTTGATCACAATCAAATCATATTCAGGAATGGTGATTTCACAATATGTGATGCTTTATTTCAGAAATTATTGCCAACTTGCCTGAAATTTTTGCTATAAACAATATGCTTTATACACAACTTCCACACGATTTTCACTCATTCTTGTAATCTTTATGCTAATTTCCTATTTGCACAAGTTGTAAAATCATTTTTTAGGTTCAGCAATGGTTCAACAATCATTACTGATTGTAAAGACATGAAATACAATGTCCTAAGTAGAATATGAACTGATATATGAAGTATTATCTGTCATCTATATATATATATATATATATATATATATATATATATATATATATATATATATATATATATATATATATATATTTATATATGTATATATATATATATATATATATATATATATATATATATATATATATATATATATGTATATATATATATATATATATATATATATATATATATATATATATATATATATATATACATATATATATAGGATATATATATATATATATATATATATATATATATATATATATATATATATATATATATATATATATATATATATATGTATATATATATATATATATATATATATATATATATATATATATATATATATATATATATATATATATATATATAGGAAGTGCCTGAACAGCCTCTGCAGCTTATAATGGGCCGTGTTAATTCTTGTGAGAACGTAATGGATTCAAGGAGAGTGAGCCCAGCTGCCAGTGTTGCTGACAATCTCCAGTCAGTCGGAATGGCAGAGGAATGGAGATTCCAATTAGAAATGAAGAGGATGGAGATAGAAGCCGCGAACGAAGCGAGAAAGATGGTAGCAGAAGCGAGGAAGTTGGAATTAGAAGTTGAAGCAAGAAGATTAGAGGTTGAAGAGAGAAATGAAGCAAGAAAATTAGATCTAGAAGTCAGAAGGTTGGAGGTGGAGAAGCACAGAGAATTTGAATGGGAAAGATCCAGACTTGGGGCCAACTCAACTTATAAGGGAGGAGAAGGAGAGAACTCAGTTGAGCGCCAGATGGTAAGGAGTTTACATCTCATCCCTGATTTTGATGAACAGAAGGTAGCCGAATGGCTTAGAAGGTTTGAGAAGAAGAAGGCTGAGTTTGGTTGGCCAGAAGGACGATGGGTTGGTCTTGTGGCCAATAAGCTGAAAGGCAGGGCATTGGAGGCATACGACAATATGTCGGTGGAAGATTTAGAAAGCTACGAGGACTTCAAGGCTGATATCTTGAGGGCTTACGAGCTGCGGCCCGAAGCCTATCGCTTAAGGTTCCGAGGTGGGAAGAAAAGACCCGGAGATTCTTACCTCGAGTATGCCCGCCATTTAGAGCAGGCATTTAAAAGATGGATTATGAATGAGGGAGTGGATACTCACCGCGACCTGGAGGAGCTAATGGTGATGGACCAGTTCATAAATGCTGCTGACAAGGAACTGGTGCCTCTTCTGCAGGAGAAGACGCTGAAGGAGGCTGCCACCTGGGCTGATGACCATGTGTTAGCCCATCGCTCGGAGCCTCGTGCTGGAGGTGGATTCAAAGAGGGAGGACCACGAGGGCCAGGGGGCGGTGGTAGTGCTGGTTCTGGTGCTCCACGTTCCCATCCCCGCAGTCACGGCTTTGGCAATAAGAGCGGGTTCGGTAAGTCTCAATCCCCTGCTGCCCCTTCAGGGTCAAAGGGAGCGTCAGGAAGAAAAATGACCTTTAGTACCCCTAAGTATGACAGCCAGCCCACGTGTTATAACTGTCATGCAAAAGGGCATTTTCGATCTCAATGCCTAAAACTTGTGACAACGGGCCCTTCCAAGACACCCCAGAAACCAGTTGCCTTGCTGGTGTGGTCTGACCAGGGCCGTGAGGAGAGGCTGCTCGCTCCTAATGGTCATGAAGGAAAGAAGGCTCTTGATGGGCCTGTGTTGGATTGTGAGGAGGAGGTTCAGGAGTCTTTACTTGTTCCCCCCCCTGTTGTTGTTTCTGTGACTCCAGCTGACTCGGAGCTGGACTGGTGTCGCCCATTTCTGTGTGGGGGCACTGTTGAGATTGACGGGAACAAGTATCCTATCACTGTCTTACGAGACACTGGCGCACAACAGTCTGTGTGCCGCAATGTCACCGGGGGTAAGGTGACTTCTTCGAAGGCAGTGTTGTGTAGGGGCCTCAACGCTGTCGAGAAGTTTGTGACGGCTGAGGTGAAGCTGTCGTGTCCACTGATCACCACTTCGGCTCAAGTGGCAGTGGCGGAACAACTGCCTGTGGCAGGTGTTGACTTCCTGCTAGGAAATGACCTAGCTGGAGGGAGAGTTTGGGTGCCCACCTCTACGGAAGGTGAGGCCTCTGAGGAGTCGGGCCATAGTTTGCCCGATCCTGTTGCTGTTGTCACCCGGTCGCAGACCGAGAAGGTGATGCAGGCTGTTGCTCCTGGGGCCGACTGCGATAGAGCAGGGCTACCGGAAAAGGAGAACAGTGGTGAGGAAGAAGCTGCCGCTCTTGGGGCCGACTGCGAGAAGGCAGGGTCACCGGTGTTGGAGGGCAGTGAGGAGGAAGTTGTTGGGGTTGTCACCCGGTCTCAGGCTAGACGGGTGGAACCGGCTGCGACATAGCAGAGTCACCGACAAAAAAGAGCAGTGTCTGTGAACTGGATGAGCCAGAGCCGGGCTCTCCAGTGAGTCAAGTTGTGGGGGCTGACTGTCGCGGTGCAGAGCCACCCATAGAAGCACCTGACTCGGTAGAGGTTGTCGCCGAGGATGAGGAAGGAGTGTTGAGGGTAGAGGAGTCTTGTGCTGGTATTCCTCATCCTGCGGGGTACCTCGGAGGAAGCACCCACGCGGTGGTGTTTCCTGGTTGTGAGGCTGTGGGTCTCGGTACTCAGACCGGCCCCCAGCCTGGTGTGTCAGACAGTTTGTTGGAGGTCATCTCCGAGGGAGGGGAGACTTCCAACTCTGCGGGGAAGTTGGAGACTCCCACCCCTGCGGAGTGTACCGGAGACAGGGAACAGGCTGTTCCCTTGTCTGGTGACTGTCTGACGGGTGAGGCCCACCTGGAGGGTCCACCCATTTTGGCCGATGAGGAAGTGATGGATGAGTCCACGCCACGCCTCGGGCTCCTGGACAGAACCAGGGAAGTGTCGGTACCGCCCCTTCCGACAGATCCTGTGGTCCCGTCCGACCTTACTTGTATTGAGCCGGCGTTGCTCATCAAGGGACAGAAAGGGGACCCGGAATTGGCCCCTTGTTTTGCTAAGGTAGGAAAGGAGATAAGGGGAGTAGAGGAGTTTCTGTTGCAGAAGAGGGTGTTACACCGCAGGTCAAGGGAGAGTGATGGGAGCGAAGTGCTACAGGTAGTAGTGCCTCAGGATTTGAGGGAGGCCTTGGTGCTGTTAGCACATGAGGGTCCCTCATGTGCTAAAAGCACCAGGGCCTCCCTCAAATCCTGGACACCTGGATATCCACAAAACTCTCGCCCGCCTGCGGGGCAATTTCTGGTGGTCTGGTATGGCCAGAGAGATTACTGAGCTGCTGAGGAGTTGTCACACCTGTCAGATGGTGGGCAAACCCAACCAAAATCCCCCTGTTGCACCCCTGCATCCTATTCCCGCTGTGGATCCTCCTTTTACCAGGGTCCTGATTGACATGGTGGGGCCCCTCCCTACTTCCAAGGCCGGTCATAAGTACTTGTTGACCATTATGAATGTAACGACCCGGTACCCAGAAGCTATACCGGTGAGGAGTACCCACGCACGAGTAGTGCTTAAGGCCTTCCTCAACTTCTTTACCCATTTTGGTCTGCCTCCCGAGATTCAGTCCGATCGAGGGACCAACTTCACCTCGAAGTTGTTCGCAAAGACTATGACCGAGTGGGGGATTAAGCACATTCTATCTAGTGCTTATCATCCCCAGTCGCAGGGAGCATTAGAGCGGCACCATCAGACGCTCAAAATTATGCTCCGGGCTTTCTGCTTGGAACGAGAGAAAGACTGGGACGAGGCGGTGCCCTATGTTTTGTTTGCTGTGAGGGAAGCTCCTACTGAGTCTTTAGGGTTTTCCCCGAATCAGTTAGTGTTTGGGCACCGAGTGCGCTGTCCGTTGGACATAGTACGGGAAGCCTGGTGTGCTCCCCACTCGGACCATCCCGAGTCGCTCTTGAAGAGTGTGTTAAGGACTCGGAAAAGACTGGTGAACGCGCTGGAGGTGGCTCAGCACCATCTCGGAGCTGCCCAGAAGAAAATGAAGGGATACTACGACTAGAAGGCCAAGTATCGCACTTTTGCACCAGGAGAGGAGGTGTTGGTGTTGCTTCCTCTACAAGGACAGCTGCTTGCGGCCCGTTACTGTGGCCCTTATGTGCTTGAAAAGAAGGTGGGGGATTTAGACTACCTGGTGACCACTCCTGATCGGCATAAGAGGTCTCAGCTTTGCCATGTAAATATGCTGAAGCCCTACTTCCGTAGAAAGAACCAGGAGGGTTGTTTTAGTTCTGCCAAGAAGGAGGCATCTTCAGTTTTATTTTTCTGCCGTGAAGAGGAGGCCACCGAGGTACTGGGTTCAAAACCTGTAATCCCCGCGGAGTATTGGGAGAAGAACAGTGCGCTGCTCCTTGAAGAAAAGTTGCAACACTTGGGAGAGGTGCAGAAGCAGGAGATGCTTCGGCGGTTGGGAAAGTACCCTTCTGTCTTTAACAATGTCCCAGGCAGAACAGGCCTGATTCAACATGACATTGATGTGGGGGAGTCCACTCCAGTTAAGCTGGCTCCATATAGAGTGAATCCCCAGAAGCAGCAGTTGGTGGAGAAGGAGTTGGAGTATATGTTGGAGCACGGCCTGATTAAGAGGACGTATAGCCAGTGGAGTTCGCCTGTTACCCTTCAACCCAAGCCTGACGGTAAGGTCAGGTTTTGCATTGACTTTAGGAAGGTCAATACACTTACCAAGGCCGACACCTACCCGTTGCCCCGGGTGGATGACTCAGTGGACCGTATTGGCGGGACCACGTTTATCTCAAAGGTGGACTTGGTGAAGGGCTACTGGCAGGTTCCTCTCACGGACCGTGCTAAAGAGATAGCTAGTTTTATGGCTAATGGGGCAGTCTATCAGCGCCAGGTGATGCCCTATGGACTTAAAAATGCCGCAGCCAGGTTCCAACGTTTGATGGACCAAGTGGTGGATGGACTCCAGCACTGCGTCGTGTACATCGATGACGTGGTCATCTATGACACCTGTTGGTCGGACCACCTTGACAATTTGGAGGCACTGTTTGCACGACTCCAGGAGGCTGGGTTGGTGGTCAACCTGGACAAATGTGACTTTGTCAAGGCTCAGGTTCAGTACCTGGGGTATGTGGTGGGCCACGGCTAAATCACTCCTCCCGAAGTCAAAGTGGAGGCGATCAGGCGGTTCCCCGCACCGACCTGTCGCCGCGCTCTGCAGTGGTTCCTCGGGGTAATAGGCTACTACCGCCGATTTGTGCCAGGGTATTCCACTTTGCTGGCATCTTTGACTGACCTCTTGCAAAAGGGGAAGAATTGGGTGTGGAGTGAGGCGTGTGAGAGCGCCTTCTCTCAAGTAAAAGACCTCTTGTGCGGT
>JAXIVD010007622.1:15000-17500 GCA_036785275.1 Cancer borealis
CAGTCTCGGGGAAATAGTTTCGGCGTTGTCTGCGTTTTGTCGGCGTTGTCTGCGTTTGTCAGCGTTGTCGGCGTTGTCTGCGTTGTCGGCGTTGTTTGCTTTTTCGGCGTAGTCTTCGTTGTCCTCATTGAGAGAGAGAGAGAGCCTATCATCTGGGGCCTCTTGTTTGATAACACAGACGTGGAGTAATCCCGTCTTAGTGTTAATTAATTACGACTCATATAACGCACTGTACGGAGTCCCCTCGAAGGAGGCTACTTTGCAGGGTGTTATTAGAGTCGAGAGGAATTATTATTCAACCAGAAGTGGGTGGAAAGACACCTTGTGGGCGGTATTCTGGTTGGAGCGATAGCTCCTTGTCTAGGCACAGTAATCTTGTGCTCACTGTATGTCTCTTTAGAATGTAAGGAGGAGAAGGTGGTTACTACTGGGAGATTCCTTGTTCTTTGGAGGGTTAAAAGAACTGGCGACCTCTTAACGTTAACGGGGTGGCTGTAGGTGCTGTGTTTGGGGGCTAAGAGTGCATAGGTTCCTTAACCAGGCACTTCTTGTTTAAAGCCTATTGTCCAGCCACCGGTGTGTGGCCCTCGGAGTGACTAGTCCTACGGGATAGTCGACTTTCCTTGTCCTTTGATGGGTTAAAAGGACACATAAACATCAGCACTACAGTTCGTACACGCCCGTAACGTGGTTGTGACTGGGTTGTTCATAAGTGGACACCCGGCACTAGGGCATAAGAACCGTGTCCGTTACGGTGTGACCGTAACAAAATTGGCGAATTCGCCAGGGTTCTAAAGGATAACAGTGAGTCGAAAAACAGTGTTAGTGTGTTGTTAGTGTGAGCCCACACACACTGTGACAATGGAAGACCAACGTAATGTAATTACTCCCCTTGAGGATGGCTCGGCCCGAGCCAGTCCTGTACGTGGCGTTAGTGAACAGCCATGCCTAGGTGAAGATCGGCCTATTAGTCCTGGGAGGAGTGCAGAAGAAGAAGATTCACTGTCAGAGTGAAGTGGCTACCACCGTGGTGAAGCCGAGGGATAAGCGTGAAAGTCCTGTTCAATTCGACTGGGGCTCTGACCAAGACCAGATTGAAGAGCAGCTGAACGCCACCCCAAAGGAACACTCTGACACTTCTGCCGAAATACCAGAGCAGGCCCCCAAGGAAAATGCGAACCCCGCGGGAGAAGAAGAAGTACATCCTGGGTGCAAGAGGTTTTGGCTTCCTCTTGACTTCCTGTCTATGAAGTCCACTGGCCGTGGGATAGGTGTACTTGGTGAGAGTACGAGTGGCAGGTTCTTTTCACGGACCGAGCCGGGGAGATGGCCTGTTTCGTGGCCGAGAGGGCAGAGAAGATGGTGGCCGACTGCTTGTTGCGGGCCCGGGAACCACTCCTGCTGCTTTAAAATTTTGAAAATCTGTGAGGCTAACAAAATTTTTCCTTTAAGGGGGGGCGTGTTGTGGGCCCCGCCCGTCACCATAACATCGTCTGGTGAAGATTGGAGTCAAGCCCCGCAGAGGAATGAAGATTCCCTGAGAGCGAGAAGGAAGAATCTTAGACTGGAGAAGGCGTGAGTCAGACAAAGGAATGAGATTGAAGTTTCTCTGAGGAGAAGGAGTGGAAAGGCATGCGAGGTGTCGTAGAGGGTGTGTGCTTTCCACATACGTGGGAGTGTACTTTGTGTCAGCTGGGTGCGGCTGGGTATGGAAGAGAGTTACATTCTTTGTGTTAGTGGGGAGGCAAAGTATGTGGCGAGAAAGAACGGGAAGTGTTGGAGACGTGTCTACGTGACATGTCTGTGTGTTACGCCTTTTGTTTGCAAATCACGCAGCCAAGACCAGACGTGGAGGTAGAGAGAGGAAATGCGTGGGAAGTGTATTTCAAGGTCACGTAACCAGGCGTGGCGGAAGAGTGAGAGAGATGAGTTGTCAGCGCGTATTAAGGCGAGGCTTGTTAAATGTTTTATATTCTCTTCGTTCTCCTAATTTTCCTGACTTTCCCTCTTTCTTCTTTGTGTTGCAAGGTATCCTATCTTGTAGACAATTCCTTTCTGCATCCTCTCGTATGTTTGTTGTTGTCCTGCGTCGTCTCTGTGGCCTGTGGTGATTTTGTGAAAGAGAAGTTATTAGGCTATAGCGGACTGGAGGAGGGCGCGGTGCTAGACATGTGGTACGATTTGGCATCTCTGCCTGGGTAGATGGAAGCTGAGATGCAGTGAGGGATTCAGTTACCCGCTAGCCGTCACCAAGAATACTTCGCGCTCTGAGCTCCCCACAAATTGGTATTATTTTGCCTGTAACCTCCTCATATTTAAGGGAGTGGGTTATCTGATTGGCCTGTTAGATAAGGGGTATATTTGTGTAGCAAGACAGTAAGGCCCTGTCTGTAGAGGAAACGGTTACAAGCCAGAGCACTGAGACGAGTGTGGTGACAGTATCATTAACACCTAGCTACCGGTGAACTCCACCTAGAATTTTGTCAGACTGTTCAGTCTC
>JAXIVD010007623.1:17500-19593 GCA_036785275.1 Cancer borealis
CATGGTGTGGTGGTGTTGTGCTCATGGTGTGGTGGTGTTGTGCTCATGGTGTGGTGGTGTTGTGCTGATGGTGTGGTGGTGTTGTGCTAATGGTGTGGTGGTGTTGTGCTGATGGTGTGGTGGTGTTGTGCTGATGGTGTGGTGGTGTTGTGCTGATGGTGTGATGGTGTTGTGCTGATGGTGTGGTGGTGTTGTGCTGATGGTGTGGTGGTGTTGTTCTGATGGTGTGGTGGTGTTGTGCTGATGGTGTGGTGGTGTTGTTCTGATGGTGTGGTGGTGTTGTGCTGATGGTGTGGTGGTGTTGTACTGTTGTTGTGATGGTGAAAGAGTTTGGACACCGGACTCAGTATGGTTCGAGAAACACTGAGTGACGGATCCAGTGACATATTGATAATACACGCGTTTATAACTTTGATTGTTGTTATTACTAATATTATTATTATTGCTATTATTATTATTGTTATTATTAGTATTGTTATTAGTATTGTTATTATCATTACCATCATCGTAAACTTTTATGATCATAATTATCGTTGATGTTTTGTTGATGTTGTTGTTGTTGTTGCTGTTGTTCCTGTTATATTAATTTTCAGATTGCATGGTCTGTTTTATATACATACATATATATGTGTGTGTGTGTATATATATATATATATATATATATATATATATATATATATATATATATATATATATATATATATATATATATGTATGTATGTATAAGTGTCATTAGCGTCCTCTTCATGTTATTAGTGAGTGCCGTCCGTCTTGTGATTGCTTAGAGAAAGTCTTCGATGTGAGGCCGCTGTCAGTGATGTCGTGGGAGCATTTTTGCCCTGCGAGGATTACTTCACCTCGGAAGAGCTTGTTGACCTGTCTCGAGTTGGGCCGTGGAGCAGGTGTTCACGCTTGTATACATCTGTTCTCGGGTCCATGAATGCAGTAGCTTACATGTCACAGCCGACGTGAGAACAATTGACAGCCGTGTAGCGGATGAAATAGACTGTGAGTAATGGATAGCCGAGGCGACAACACCGCAGCTCATGAATATTCGCACCTTCACAACACAACACAACACAACAACTGCAGCAGCAGCACGAACAAGAGCAGGAGGAACAGCAGCAGCAACCACGGCCCAGAGATGGTGCTCAAACTTTCACCAGTCGTGATTAAGCTCCCATTTTAAACAAAACTCACACGCAGGTGAGCCTGGAAGGCACACACATATCACCAAGGGTGTCAGTGGTGAGGGGGGCGGGGGCGTGGAGCGTGGGGGAGTACTGCGAAGGGCAGGATGGCTTTCTTTCTTCCTTGACTCTTGAGGAATTGGTGGCATAAAATGTTGAGGAGGAGTTGACGAGCTTCGAAGCTTAAGAGGATTGGAATACGTCCAGTCCTGGAATTGAAAATGTGGTTTATTCACTCGTGTCCATAAATCTGTGATAGGTTGACATGGGAGGAGTGAATTGACGTGTGTGTGTGTGTGTGTGTGTGTGTGTGTGTGTGTGTATGTGTGTGTGTGTGTGTGTGTGTGTGTGTGTGTGTGTGTGTGTGTGTGTGTGTGTGTGTGTGTGTGTGTGTGTGTGTGTCCATGTTTGTTGCAAGACCGAGAAACTCCCGAGAAAATGGAGGTTTTTTCATGCCCCAGCTGTTGCAATCTTACTCCCTCTCCATTGGTCTCTCTCTACACCCCTACTCACCACACCACCCCATCCAACACCCTACCCAACATCCTACCCAACACCCCACCCAACACCCATCCAACACCCTACCCAACACCCATACCCAACACCCATACCCATCATCCTATCCCAACACCTACCCTTTTTCTAATAAGCTAATCCCCTTTTCCCTGAGCCAAGAAATATCATCTCTAAGGCAGGAAAAGAAAGTTGAAATACTTTACATAAAGCATAAAGCAAGGGTGATCTCAGAGTCCCTTGTTTCCCTTCCCTCCACCCACCACAGAAGAAGACTGGTGTAAAGCAGACTGAAGGAGGAGCAGTAGTGGCGTTTGTTGATGCTGGCTAAGGTTGTGGTGATGGTTGTGGTGGTGGTGGTGGTGGGTGATGGTGGTGGTGGTGGTGGGT
>JAXIVD010007624.1:0-19588 GCA_036785275.1 Cancer borealis
CTACCATCATTCTTTTCCTTGTCATTTTTATTCATCTCTGTCTATTCTTTATTCCTTATATTTATTGGTTATTGCTATTCATGTTTATTTATATACATACCTCCTTCCTACGTGCGATATTGCCTGCATAGATAAAGAGAATAGATAGATAGATAGATAGAGAATAAATAGGTAGGGATAGATAAATATTGATAAAAGGATAGATAGATAGATAGGTGGAAGGATGGAGGAATGAATGAATGAAAGGAAGAAAAGATAGATAGGAAAATGAAACGACTGATTGATAGATAGATAGATAGATAGATAGATAGATAGATAGATAGATAGATAGATAGATAGATAGACAAACAAATATATAGATGTTTTAATGGCGTACCAGTTTCCTACTTACATACACACATACATACATACACACATACATACATACATACATACATACATACATACATACATACATACTCGCACATTCAGGAAGACAGGCAGACAAAGAAGCAGAGAAAGAAAGAAAGAAAGAAAGCAAATAAACAGCTGTGCAAGGACATGAACAAGACAAGAGAGAGAGAGAGGAGAGAGAGAGAGAGAGAGAGAGAGAGAGAGAGAGAGAGAGAGAGAGAGAGAGAGAGAGAGAGAGAGAAAGAGAAAGAGAGAGAGAGAGATTGATGAAACTTTATGTACCATTTTATTATTGTGCCTCCGAAGACATTCATATATATTTATCCTTTTTATTTTTTATTTTTTGTTTTATTCTTTCCTCTTTATTTTCTTTCCTACGTGACGTCATTACATTTATTTCCCCTCGAGGACGATCTCTCTTGATAAATATTTCCCTTCCTCTCTCGAGCAACTAACATCAAAATCTGGTTCTCTGTCGCCTTGTGTATTTTCCTCGTAAACTCCTTAACGTGAGTGAGTACAATTTTCCTTTCTAAAGAGGAAAAAAAATAAAGAAAAGAGAAATAAGAACTTAAACGATATCAAAAACACTCCTCCTCCTCCTCTTCTTCCTCTTCTTCCTCCTTTTTCTCCTCTTCCTCCTCCTTCTGTTCCTCTTTTTTGTGTTTTATAAGTCATCATTTTTATATTATCTTGTACTACTTTACCTTATTTTTTTGTTTTTCCTCCTCCTTCTCCTCCCTCCTCCTCCTCCTCCTCCTCCTCCTCCTCCTCCTCCTCCTCCTCCTCCTCTTCCTCCTCCTTAGGTCATCGTAGGGTCTTCAGGTGTTATGGCTTGTAGGGAAAGGTAATTAGGCAGACAGGTAGAAGTCTTTTTTTCAGTCCTTAATTACAGGTAAGGCAGGTGCAGATGGGTGCTATATAGGGTTAATTAGTGGCCATTGCTAGTGAAGGGGAAAGAAAGGGGTGAAGAGGTGAGGGGAGGACTGAGATGTGATGATAAAGGGGAAAGGGAGGAATGGAAAAGGTAAAAAAGGGAATTTGTTTGGGAGAGTTGAGGAAAGGTTGGAAGGATGGATGGAGGTGAGGGGAGAGGAGGTGAGGGAGAGGAGGTGAGGGAGAGGTGATGAGGGGATAGAAGGTGAGGGGATGGGTGGTGAGGGAGAATGAGGGGAGAAGTGAGAGAGAATGAGAGGAGTGTTAAGAGATAGGTGAGGAGAGGTGAGGGGAGAGGTGAGGGAGGGTGAAGGGATTGGTGATAAGG
The DNA here is from genome assembly GCA_036785275.1 of Cancer borealis. NCBI lineage: Eukaryota > Metazoa > Arthropoda > Malacostraca > Decapoda > Cancridae > Cancer > Cancer borealis. Next base: position 1,658 of record JAXIVD010007624.1, read on the forward strand.
GAATTTGAGGTGAGAGTAGAATAACGGGAGTGTGAGGGGAGAGAAAGTGAGGGAATATGAGGGGAGTCGGGTGAGGGGAGAGGGGAGAGGGGGAAGGACAGGTCTGTACTGCGCATTTAGATAAATAATTAAGGTGAGGAAAGCTTAATTAAGGAGAAAAACGTTTTGTTGTCTGTGATTTAAGGATTTTAATTGAGGAAAAAATATTAGGATTTTATTAAAGAAAGGAAAAAAATGTCAGTAAAGTACAAATAAGAGGATGATGAAAAAAATAGATAAAGATAAGAAAATAAGATGAAGGAAGGAATAATAGAATAAGGAAAAGATAAATTAGTAAATGATTGTGATTATAATAAAGAAAAACAAACACATTAATAGTTAGAATAGGAAGTGAAAAGATAAGACGAAGGAAAGAAAAGAGGAAAGAAGGGAAAGTATAGAAGAGAGAAGAGAAGAGAAGAGAAGAGAGGAAAGTTACAAAATAAAAACGAAGGGAGAGATGAAATAAAAAGAAATAAAGGGAAGAAGAGAAGAGAGGAAGGAAGAGGGAAAAGTGAATGGAGGAGCTAGATAGTGGAGGAGGAGGAGGAGGAGGAGGAGGAGGAGGAGGAGGAGGAGGAGGAGGAGGAGGAGGAGGAGGAGGAGGAGGAGGAGGAGGAGGGTCTCACCTCGTAACACCTGCCAGGTAAACAGTAACTAATTGCATCACGTCGCCTCCGTTTCACCTTTGCAACGTAACTCACCTGTAAGTCTTTGTCCATCTTTTACATCTATGCTTTTGTATTCCTTTTATTCTCTCCTATATTTTTTTAATCTTTTCTTTTCTCTTCCTTCTCTGTACTTCTTTCTTTCTTTCTTTCTTTCTTTCTTTCTTTCTTTCTTTCTTTCTTTCTTTTCCACGTCCTCAAGCGCAACCAACCTCACGTCTTTTGTTTTTCTTTGTTTGTTATTGATTTTTGTTATTTATTTATTTTTTTTATTAATCTGCTTTGCTTGTAACGACTAAATAACAGTTCATTGTGCTTTTACGGTCTCTCTCTCTCTCTCTCTCTCTCTCTCTCTCTCTCTCCTCTCTCTCTCTCTCTCTCTCTCTCTCTCTCTCTCTCTCTCTCTCTCTCTCTCTCGCTTCCTTTCGGGTGATTTTCTTTTGAATTTCGTTTCGGAGAGTTTTTTTTCCCCTTTGCTTTGTTTGCCTTGGTCTGTTTTGCTGTTTGTTAAGCTCTCGTCCTGCCAACCTCCTTGTCTTCTGTTTGTTTCCTCTTTATTATTGATTGCAGCTCATTATCACCATCATCATCATCATCATCATCATCATCATCATCATCATCATCTCATTATCATTTAAGTTATCATTCTTAGGACTTTTTTTTGAGAATGGAAAGAAGAAAGAAGGAAAATAGAGGAAAATATAGTCATTCTTAATATATTCCTTTTCTATATCGCTTAATTTTTCCTTATTATTTTTTGGGGGGAGGGTTTGGGGGGCGGAATGAGTGTTTTGAGGGGGTTTTGGGGTTAGGTTTGTTGTCATGGATTTGTGTGTTCCTTTGTGTTTGCGTGGGGAGGATGGGGGTGTAGGTGTGGGCGTGGGTGGAGGGGGAGTGGGAGTGGTTGGGGGTGTGGTTGGGGTGTGTGCTGGTGTTGGGAGGTGCGTGAAGCGGAAGGGGTGCAGCAGGAGAGGGGATAAGGCAGGGGGTGTAGTGGGTAGGGGGTGATGAGTAGGAGGAGGTTGGGTAGGGGATGTAGGAGGGGTGACTAGGGGGTATAGGGGGCAGCAAGGGGGGCAGGGGGTTAGGGTAGGGGGGTTAGGGGAGGTAGGGGTGCAGCAGGGGGGAGCAGGGGTTAAGGGGGGTAGGGGGGGTAAGGCGGCCAACATTGTAGGATCAACAAGCGGTGTAGTTTGCGTTGCTTCAGGTAAACAAGAATCATTGTTTTAGCGATAACTTTCATTCCACTCACCTTCCTCTCTTCTTCCTCTTCCTCCTCTTCTTTTACCTCCCCTCTTCTTCTTCCTCTTCTTCTTCTTCTTCTTCATCCCTTTTCTCCTATTTCCTTTTTTTCCCCCTTCAAGTTTCATGTTATTGTCATTTTTTCCCTTTTTCATTTAGTTATTTTCCTGTTTTTTTTCTTTCTTCTTCACATATAAGTTTCCAGTCTGTACCGCTTCTCCTTTTCCTCCTCCAAATCTTTTTCCTTTTTTCCCTCCATTTTTTGTCAATTTCCATATTCTAACTTTCTTTCCTCTTTCCTTCATACAAAAATAAATACTCTAAATTGATACTAAATAGGTTATGTGACTTTTTTATTTTTTATTTCCAGTTAAGATTATATTAGTTTTAATTCCTTTATGATTTGGGGATGGAATGTCTTGATGATGAAAATGTTTAAGTCACAAATGGTCTAGAGGTGAAAATACTAATGATCAAATAGTGTTGTGACGAAATGGCTTGGGGATGAGATGTCTTGAATAACAAACGCCTGAGTATCAAATGACTTACACCTGTTTTAACTTACCATTAATTCCTTTTCTTATTTCTATTGGTGGAAAAGCCATTATTTCCTTTTCTATTAGTGAGAAAATGTCCTTAATTAATTATTTAACTAGTCAAATATGGGAATAATTTATTTTGTTTTATGGGAAAAAATACAAGTTTGGAGACGAGAATCAAGGTCACAAGGAAACAGACTTAATTTGTGTATCAAAAGTGTTATTATATTCGTCTCTCTCTCTCTCTCTCTCTCTCTCTCTCTCTCTCTCTCTCTCTCTCTCTCTCTCTCTCTCTCTCTCTCTCTCTCTCTCTCTCTCTCTCTCTCTCTCTCTCTCTCTCTCTCTCAAGGAATGTATAGAATGTGTTGAGCATCGCATGTGTCCCAGAATCCTTGCGTCATTATACACATTATACACACGTGAAAGTCTTATTATCTCGCTGCTCGACACCGCCCCCCCCACATGGCACTCACCACTTAGCTAAGGAGCCTCAGTAAGTGGAGGAAGGTCACTTACTCACTCACTCATTGTCAACACCACACACGCACACACTTGCAAGGGTCGGGTAGTGGTGTTAAGGAAGCTTAATTTGTGCTACATAAGGGAAACAAATCAATTATGTTTATTTAAATATTTTTTAATGCTAATTTGTTGTTATGTGTATAATCAGCTCTAAGTGATGGCGACTCCTCTTTCCTCTTGCTCCTCTTTCTCCTCCTCCTCTTCATCCTCTTTATTCTCCACCTCTTTCTCCTTATCATCATCATAAATATCCTTGTTCTCATTCTTGCTGTCCTAATCTTCCTTCGTCCATTTCTAATTCCTCCTCCTCCTCCTCCTCCTCCTCCTCCTCCTCCTCGTGTCTGCCCAGCCTTGTTCTAAATACCTTTGTGACACTACCAGGTACACAAGCCCTCATTAATCAGGCCAGGTGAAGTGCCAGCCAGGTAAGGGCGTGGTGGTGGTGAGGCAAACACTGTCCCACTACCACAACCACCACAGTTACCACCATTCTAGTACCACCACCACCACCACCACCACCACCACCACCACCACCAACAACAACAACAACAACAACAACAACAGCACAAAACCTTTTACTTTTTACTCGCATTCACTCTCTCTTCTCCTTCACCGACACGACCATCACTCCTCCTCCTCCCCTTCCTCCCCTTCCTTCCCTTCCCTTTCCCCTTCAGTAGACAGTCAGCACACGTCTCTCCGCGTCCGCCTCCACGCAAGAAGGCAAGCAGGCAGGCAGGCAGGCAGGCAGGCAGGCAGGCAGGCAGGCAGGCACGACAAGCAAGAATCTACCGAGAAGTGCAAGCAAGTAAAAGGCACGAAGCAGCGGCCTGAGTAAATTAGTCTTAACACGCTATCCCCACAGCGACGGGCGGGGGCGTGGCGGGGGTGGGCGATGGGCGGTGTGGGTGGTGGGTGAGTGAGTTTGTGAGTGGATAGGTGGGTGTGTGTGGGGGTGTGTGTGTGTGGGTTGGTAAGTGGTTGGTTGGGTGGTTAGTTGGTTGCTTGCTTGCTCTCTGTGTGTATGTCTGTGTCTCTCGCACTCGATTTTTTTTTCTCTCTCTTCATTTATTCCTTTTTTTCTGTCATTAGAGTTTTGTTTGAGTTAAATTTTTCACAACTATTTTTGTCTAGTTATTTTTTTCCTTCGATTTGTCCATTTTTTAATATTTTTTTTTAATTTTTTCTCCTTTTTTTCCCCCTTTTTCCCCCCTTTTTTCCATTTTCTCATATTGCATCTTTTTTCATTCTTTTATTTCCTTTACTAGTTTTCACCTTTTTTTTCCCCTTTCTCCTGCGTCTTTTACCTGTCTATATATATTTACCTGTGTCTCCATCTCACCTGTTTACCTTTTCTTTCCTCCCGTATTTAGTCCATCCGGTCCTGGTGTCTTGAGAAGGTGATGAAAGGTGTATTTTACCCTCTTTGTCGCCTTGCCCTTAGTGCTAACTCAATGGGGGGGAGGGCGGGCGATGAGGGACGAAAGACACACACACACACACACACACACACGCACGCAATCACCTCTGTCCTCCTTCGCGTAGTCGCCATAAGAACTACTGAAGAAGACGTGGCTGAAACATGTTATTTTCACGTACATGTTTTACTTCTATATACTAACCGTTATGTCTGTTTTTGTTATATGGTAACATTTAGTTTCCTCGTATCGTTTTGTTTATATATTCGTGTTATTTTTGATTTCTTAGATATTAATTTTTATTTTGTTTTTTTATATCACTTGCCATGTACTATTTTTTTTCATGTCATATGGTCTTTATTTACACTTATAATTCTCTCTTATTTTTCTTCATTATTCTCCTGTTATCATATATTCCCTCTTGTTCATCTTTTTTTCTCATTCGTAGTTCCTATACCTTGCTGGCTTCATTTTCCTCTTCCTTCCTTCACCTCCCAACGCCAGTCACCATCTTACTCCTCCTCCCTCCCCTCACAGTCTCTGCCAACCTCACTCCTCCCTACTACTCACAACTCCTGTATCACTATCTATCTCTACATTCCCTTCCTCACAACCCCTGCCAACCCATCGCAACCTTCCCTCTGCTTCCTTACTCATCCCCTGCCTCATCTACTACCTTCTCCTACCCACCCCTTCCCACCTAACCTCATCTCCCCAGCCACCCCCCCCCCCTCCGCTCCTCACTTCATGCACACTTCACACACCTGGTCTTACTGCGCACCTTCCTTCGCTCAGGTAGACAGACACTCACTCAGCCAGAAAATAAACGCCACGACATGCATTATCTGTCTCCTCCACACCTGCATTGACTGTGGTGTAGGTGTGGTGTGGCTTGCTCTAATTGAAAGAGAGAGAGAGAGAGAGAGAGAGAGAGAGAGAGAGAGAGAGAGAGAGAGAGAGAGAGAGAGAGAGAGAGAGAGAGAGAGAGAGAGAGAGAGAGAGAGAGAGAGAGATTAAAAAAAAATGGTCTTAATTATACACCACTGTCCGCCCTGTCATCTGTAATGCCTCCAATCGTACAGGAGTCCCTTGAAATTTCAGGACTGACGGCTAGAAAATTAAAGGAGTTTCAGTAAGGAAGTTTTTGATTTGGGAGGAGCTTGTGGGATATAGTGCTAACCTCCACCTCTTCCCCCTCCCCCTTCCCCACCTCCTATCATTGCTCCTCCTTCCCTTCCACCCCTTCCTCCCCTTCCTCACCTCGTATCATTGCCCCTCCTCCCCTTCCCTCCCACGCCGCGCCCTAGCAAGCGGGCGGGATGGACAGGTACATTTCTGTACGCGCGTGTGTGTGACAGAGCGAGAGTCATCCTGATTGGCACGCGACTGACAAGGAAATTAGTGTGTGAGGCGAGGGTCATGTGTGGCAGTGACGGGCCCTCCCTGCCCTCCCTCCCTTCACTCCTTCCATCCCTCCCTTCCTTCCCTTCCCTCCCTTCCCTCCCTTCCCTCCCTTCCCTCCTTCCTTCCCCCCTTCCCTCCCTTCCATTGCTTCGTCCCCCATCACGGGGCAACCACCACCACCACCACCACCACCACCACCACCACCACCACCACCACCACCACCACCACCACCACCACCACCCTCTAATCTAGTAACACTGCGTAGGGATGGCTTCTGATGCAGTGCCGTCACGCCGAGGCCTCTTCAGGAGTGGTTCCCATGTGACCTAAGGGATGCAAGAAGCGAGCCATGGAAAGATAATGACGGCGAGAATGGTGAAGCCTTTTGAGAGTCGTAGTAGAGGGCGGCTGGTGTGTGTGTGTGTGTGTGTGTGTGTGTGTGTGTGTGTGTGTGTGTGTGTGTGTGTGTGTGTGTGAGTGTGGGTGTAGGGGGGATGGGGGGATGCGATGCGCTGCTGCTGTTGTTATTGTTGTTGTATCTCATTTTCTCTTTTTTCTCTTTTTTTTTTCCATCACAGTAGCCACCGCCCTTGCCTCCTCCTCCTCCTCTGCTCCTCCTCCTCCTCCCTCTGTCTTGCTTCCTACTGTTCCTCTTCGTCCTCTTCTCGTGCTCCACCCAGTGCTCCTCCTCCTCCTCCTCCTCCTCCTCCTCCTCCTCCTCCTCCTCCTCCTCCTCCTCCTCCTCCTCCTCCTCCTCCTCCTTCTCCAGCCGCCACTCACAAAGGGCGTCTGGACAAAGGCTCTCCAGCGGCCCTCAAGCACCATCCAGCAGACCTCGTTCCGCCCTCGGCCTCCCCCTCGACCTCGTGGCCTCACCCTCACACCTCAAGGCAAACCTCACGCCACCCCTTCCTCCCCCTCCTCCTCCTCCAACCCACTGACCTAAAAGCATCACAAACCCCGAGGTGGAAAGGGGAGAAAACACCTGACGAAAGCAATGCAGGTAGTCGTGAGTCGTGAGGTTAGCGAGGAGGAGAAAGGTAGTAAGAAAAAAAAAGATTAAAAAAAAGAAGAAGAACGAGATCGTGATGCCTTGCCGGGGATTCGAACGTGTGGCAGCTCAAGAGTCGCTCCCTGAAGCCTCCGCGTCGGCTCACGGGGCGCGAAAAGGGACAAACACGCCATTAGCACTTCATATCGCCGTCCTTTATCGCGGGAGTCTGGTGCCAAGCCTCGTGGGTGATGGTAATGACGGCGGGGACCTAGAGCCACTCTGCGCTGCCTCTTCTTCTACTCCTCCACCTACCCTTTCTCTGGCTCTTGTCCTACCAGCCCCCGCCCCGCCCCAGCCCCGCCCTGTCCCGCCACCCACACGCCAGGGAGAGCATCCTTTTATCCCCGGGAGCTGAGTGGGTGCCTGGCCGCGGGCTGCTGGGTGATCAATACCTCTGAAAGTTCAACCAGTGAGCTGTGTGGCCACTGAGCTCTGGGGGAGGGGACGGGGAGGGTGGTAAGGGAGGAGACGGGGAAGGGACGGAGAGGGAGTGAGGGTTAGCTGAAGGGTTGAGGGATAGGGAAGGGAAATGGAGTGTACGGAAGTGGATTGAGGGGTGAAGAAGTGGAGTGAGGGAAACAGACAGGGTTTATAAAGTCCATGAAAGGGGGAGTTAGAGTGAGGGGAAGAAAGATGGACATTGCAATGGGGAGAGGGGATGAGGCGTGGTAAAGCGGTAAATGGGTGGATATGGGGCTTGTTACGTGCGGAAAGGTAATGGGGAGGAAGGGTAGGGAAGGGAATAACCGGAAAGTTAGTGGAGGGGAATTTAAGGGGACTGAAGACCATGGAAACAGGTTGACGGGTGTAGAAGGGGAAGGAAAATGTATAGAACTGGAGTATGTAGAGACCAGGTAGATGGGAGTAAATTATAAAGGAATGGAGTGGAGGGTTGAGAAAGAGAATCCAGGAGTCATGGAAGTAAAGTAAAACGTGGAGGCAGTGGAAGGAGTAAGTGTGGAAGTGGAGTGATTGGTTAATGAAGTAAGAATGACTTGTGTACGTAGGTGGAGGTGAGGTCAGGCGTGCTAATTGTTTCAGGTCGAGGGTGATGTAATGAGGGAGGAAGGGTATTTTTTAAGTATAGTTGCTAATTTAATATAGTTGCTAATTGAAAACACGAATTAAATCACATGTTCTTTCTATTCTCATGAGCATTTTTTTTTCTCAATTTCATGAACTTTCTTATTTTTTTTATGTTATGACTTCCTCGGACCAAGAGACAACAAAAGTATGGAAAAATATTGAGAAATTGGATGAGATTCGCAACAAATAAGAATAGTTGAAAGGAAATGAATAAAGAGAGAAAAGAGAGAGATTGTGAAAGTTTGATTTTTATTTTGTTCACTTAAACCACGAAGCCAAGTAGAATAATTACAGAAGTTCATGATGGCAACTTTAAGAAGAGTCTGAAGAAAGATTTGGTAGTAGAAGGAAATTTAGGTATTTGTCAGTGGTATAGAAGGGAAATCTATCGTATGGAGGTGACTTGAGGGAGTGAAGGAGTGGAATGAAGGTTGAGGAAATGAATGATGGAGTGACGGATTGGATGAAGGGATGTAGGAGTGGGCGAAGGATTGAGTAAGTGGATGAAGGATTGAAGGAGTAGATGAAGAATTGATGGAGTAAAAAAAAGAATGCAGGAATGAACTGAAGACTGAGGCAGTAAACTGATGACAAAAGGAGTGAATTAAGGAGTGGAATTAACTGAGGATTGAGGGAGTGGATGTAGGAGTGTGGGAGTGAACTGAAGGAGTGATGGAGTGGCCTGGAGTGTATGGTAGTGAGATGTGTCTTCCACTTATCACGATCACTCCACCATCGAAGTGTGGACCCGTTCGTGACCCGCTCGTGACCTGTGACTCTAAGCTCCATTTGTCGCAGGTCACAGCTAAGTAGTGACCTTGTGATTTTATGCAATGGGTGTCTCCTGCAGGACCTCAACGTAAAGGAGTCCTAAGAAGGAGATCACGAGCTTCACGCCTCAACGAGTTCGAAGCTCCGAAAGGTAGTCAATGAAGCACACGAATGGAAATGAGAAAAAAATTGAGACACGTTACTTTGCTTACCTCCTCCTCATTCCTTTCTATCTCCCTGCCTCCTTTCCTTCCTCTCTCCCTTCCATTCGTTTCTCTTCCCTCCCTCCCTTCCCTCCCTCCTCCCTCTCCTCCCACCTTCCCATCCTAAGAGCGAACAAAATATCGCCAAAATAACACTCGTGGCTGTTTTGAAATCCTCCCAAATATTTTCTCGAAACGGAAAAGAATACGAGACCAAACGTGAAGGTAAAACAGAGAGGACTCGTAACAGACTGCAAAATATTTCAACCATAAATCAGAAAGCGCCCGGGCCAGTGGCGAAAAAAAAGAGAGATAAAAAGAAAGAAAGGGGGAAAAAAATGAGGGGGAAATACAAAAAAAAAGAAAGAAAATCTGAAAGAGCAATAGGAGAGGGTGGTGTTAGAGAGAGAGAGAGAGAGAGAGAGAGAGAGAGAGAGAGAGAGAGAGAGAGAGAGAGAGAGAGAGAGAGAGAGAGAGAGAGAGAGAGAGCAGGTAAATGGAGGTGTTTTTCTTGCCCGCCCATGATAACACAACCAGGTCCCCTTGACGCCCGCTGCCTGCCTCGGGGACGACTGTTGACGTGGTATTGGCTCACTCACACCCCCACCCCTCCTTTCTCTCTCTCTCTCTCTCTCTCTCTCTCTCTCTCTCTCTCTCTCTCTCTCTCTCTCTCTCTCTCTCTCTCTCTACCTTAATATTCGTCTTCCTTCCTTCCTTCCTTATTTGCACGATTTTTTTTACTACTACTACTACTACTACTACTACTACTACTACTACTACTACTACTACTACTACTACTACTACTACCTCCATAGACGGACTTAATAAAGGACTACAGGTGTTTCTTGGCAGGTGAGACACAGATAAAACTTGACTCTCGAGGGAAAGACAACAAAAAATATCAAGAACTTTGGCAAACTCGAGGGGAGGAAAAGGGAGGGAGAGAGGGAAGGGGAGAGAGGAGCTTATATTGTAGTTATCTTCTTCCTCTTCCTCCTCCTCTTCCTACCTCACTCTACCAAACCTTCCTTCATCCATTCATCCATCTTCTTTCAATTCCTTCCTTCCTTCCTTCCTTCATTCATTCTCATATTGCAACAGAAAATGGGGAACAGGAAGCAGGCACCAAATTAACACGCAGTTAGCAAGACGAAGAAAGGAGGAAGAGGTAGAGGGAGGGAAAGGGAGGTAAGGGAGGGGGAAGGGAGGGAAGAGGGAGGGAGGGAAGGGAAGGGAGGAAGGGGAGGGAGGGATTTGGTCACAGATATGCGCCAGAACCAAGGGCGTGAGGCAGGTGATGAGGCAGGGAGGAAGGGAGGGAGGGAAGGAGGGAGGGAAGGAGGGAGGGAAGGAGGGAGGGAATGTTGCCTTCTTGTGCCTTGGAGGAGTGACTAGGAGTGGAGGGGAAGAAAACCGTGATGGATGGATTAGTGATGAGGAAATGTACTTAGTGGAAGAGGGGCTACATATGGCTTTGTGTTCTGTGTGTCTGTTTGTCTGTATGTATGGTTGTATGTCTGTATGTATGTATGTCTGTCTATTTGCCAATCAGTGTAATATCTATCTTTGTTAGAATTTTTTTGTATGTTATGTATATGTAGACAGGATGAGTTATGAAATGTATTAGATGGTGGTGGTGGTGATGGTGATGATGATGATGATGATGATGATGATGATGATGATAATGATGGTTGTGGTAATTAACTTTCTCCGCCTCAGGCATTGCGATTCTTTCAATCAAAGCAAACAACACATCATCATTTCCTTGCAGGTATTACGCACACACACACACACACACACACACACACACACACACACACACACACACACACACACACACACACACACACACACACACACACACACACACCTGGACGTGCCTGTCAAGCCTCCTATGTACACCTGGTCACCGCACTCTTTGATCATTGCGAAAAACAAGTTGGTTTGCATAGGAGGCGTCAGGTGGTATTGAGAGCAGAAAACACACACACCACCACCTTAGGTTACACTCTAATATCCCTTCCTGCTGGGTGAAAGGCGTCATGTATCACTACTCAAACACACTCATTAAAACCTCATTAATTGTTGTATTGATCTCAGTATGTCTTATTTTGGCTTCCTGTTAGTCAGCATAACTTCCTGATGCTTCCTCTCTCTTAGTACATCCTCTCACTCCTTCTGTCTCTGTCATTCTATCACTCCTCTCTCTCAGTACATCCTCTCACTCTTCTCTCTGTCCCCTCTCAATACTTCCTCTTACTCCTTCTCTCTCTGTCGTTCTCTCTCTGTCTTCTCTCAATACATCTTCTCACTCCTTCTCTCTCTGTCCTTCCCTCTCAGTACTTCCTCTCACTCCTCAATTATCCTGCGCCCCGCTAACCAGTCAATGTCATCCTACCAAGGCTTCCTATGTATCATTGAACAAATAGACTCGTTTGGTGAGCGCTGGTCGTGTCGTCTGAAAGGTTAATGAGGAAAATGATGTGGTTTTTATACTAGTTCCTGGCTGAGAATTTTCCTCCTTATAAGTAACGATGACAAAATTATGGTGTTGCAGTGTGTGAGGTGATGGTGATGGTGATGGTGATGGTGATGGTGATGTAACACTTCATTATTGACCGGAACTGTAAGCTGTTCAGGGTTGTGGTTCTCAGTCTTTTGTTGTTGTTGTTGTTGTTGCTGTTGTTGTTATTGTTGTTGTTGTTGTTGTTGTTGTTGTTGTTGTTGTTGTTGTTGTTGTTGTTGTTGTTGTTGTTGTTGTTATTGTTGTTGTTGTTGTTGTTGTTGTTGTTGTTCTTGTCTCGTTACCTTCTTTCCAGCCACGTTCTCACCTGTAGAGAAAGAAATCAGGCTGAGAAAGTGCGCGTGAATATGATTACCTTGTGTGTATGTGTGTATACATTGTCACGTTACAGCCCATGACGGTTATTGATTGATGCCGGAAATGGATGAGTTTCCTTTGGCTTCCTTGTCTTGATCCGTTACTCTAGAAAAAGATTAAAGCTTTCGGCATGTTTGTTAACGGTTCCTTCACAAACATTTCATCATACAGGAAAACTTAGTCAACCAGAATTGAGATCTAACAGGTTTTTGTCATTTTACTATGGAAATATCGGTCCTACAGATAACTTGTCTTGCTGCAAAGTTGTGGAGTTTGATATCGTGTATCTGATGCAGTGTTTACTTTTTCGATAACTTCCGTACTTTTAGGGAAGAAAAAATAGATTAAAAAAACACAAATGTGATATTCTCTATTCTTACATAAATACTTCCATTCCAATTTCATTTCACTATAGCTCAGAAGAATGGGTGTCTCCTGCTCCTTCTTAACTATTTTATACCGTGTTTAAGAGTTATTGAAAGAAATATGATGTTTGCCAGCTAACCTAACTTAACCTTGGAAATTCGAGAACATATTGAGAAACTGAATCTTTTGAAAATTAGTACATAGGGTGTCTCGGATATGCTGAACACATATATTAACACAATTTTTGGATTACTAATATATTGATCATATTTTCCCATGCTTGCCTAATGAAAATAATGCAGTTTCTTTTATGTAAATCCATTTCTTGGTAACTATGAGAGAGAAAGAAAGAGAAATAAGAGAGAAAAAGAAAAAGAAAAAGAGAGAGCAGACTATAGACAATTCCTAGACACATGGAGACATTACGATCGTCCATACACCCCCTTCACCCCTTCCCCCCTACACCCCCTTCACCCCCTTCACCCCCTTCACCCCCTTCACCCCTACCCCTATCTAGCCCCTACACACTTGACGGTCCCTTCTCACAATAATGGAACAGAACCCATTAACATCCCACTGAACAGCATCTCCTCCTCCTCCTCCTCCTCCTCCTCCTCCTCCTCCTCCTCCTCCTCCTCCTCCTCCTCCTCCTCCTCCTCCTCCTCCTCCTCCTCCAACTAACTAATGGAGGGCTCAGAAGGACATATGCTCGTTGGAAACATTAACAGCCGGTCGGTCATTAGCGGCGGCAAAGAAAGTTTTACGCGCGAATTGGTGTGTTTTCAGGAGACAATTCCCTCCTCAACACGAAGGGACTGGAGAGAACTTACATTTATGATTGGAGAGATACTGGAGAGATAATGGAGGGAAGGAGGGGAGGTGAAGAGGGTGAAGGAGAGAAGAGAGAAGAGGAGTGAGAGGAGAGGAAGAAAAGGAGGAGGAGGAGGAGGAGGAGAAGGAGGAGGAGAATAAATGAATAACCTGTTCAAGTAGAATCTTCATTATTTTATTCCGTATGTTCTTATTTTTCGTGTGTTTTCATTGATGTTTTTTGTTGTTGTTGTTGTTGTTGTTGTTGTTGTTGTTGTTGTTGTTGTTGTTGTTGTTGTTGTTGTTGTTGTTGTTGTTGTTGTTGGATGAATGGATGTAACTACGCTAGGATGAGTGTGGGGAAAAATACGTGAATTATGAAATACGTAGAAAAGGAATGAAAAAGGATAGAATAAGGAAGAAAACTGTTAAAATGTGGATAGAAGTGTGTGTGTGTGTGTGTGTGTGTGTGTGTGTGTGTGTGTGTGTGTGTGTGTGTGTGTGTGTGTGTGTGTGTGTGTGTGTGTGTGTGTTTCGAGTGTGTCCTTAAGTACCATATAAACGGATTGAAACGCGTCACTGCTTGAGAGAGAGAGAGAGAGAGAGAGAGAGAGAGAGAGAGAGAGAAGAGAGAGAGAGAGAGAGAGAGAGAGAGAGAGAGAGAGAGAGAGAGAGTTTTCACCTTGCAGATTTTTGATATTGAAAACGTGACTTTTTTTCCATATCACAGCCATATTTCTTTCTGTGTGTGTGTGTGTGTGTGTGTGTGTGTGTGTGTGTGTGTGTGTGTGTGTGTGTGTGTGTGTGTGTGTGTTCATATCCTTCCTCCACATCACATCACACATTCCTCCACCTTCCCCTCACATCTTCATCCCAATACACTTTCCATCCACTCCACTTTCTTTAACATTATTACTTACTCATTACTCCCTTCCACTCCCTTCCACTCCCTTCCACTCCCTTCCACTCCCTGCCACTCCCACTCCACTCTTCCCCACTCACTCTCTCCCTCTTACACACTCCCTCTCATTCCACAATCCACACACTTCTTCCTCTCCTTTTTCCACATTCACTCCACATTTCACTCCTCTCTCCCTTGGTCTCCTTCTCTCCCTTTCCTCCCACGCCTCTCCCTGGGTTTCTAAGGGGAGTGGGTGCCCATCTAAAGGGATAAAGGGAGACTCGGGACCCTCGATCACACGCCTCGCAGACCAAACAAAGATAATGAAGACGAGGACTTGAAACTGTCTTCATACGCGTGGGAGGAGGAAGAGGAGGAGGAGGAGGAGGAGGAGGAGGAGGAGGAGGTGGAGGTGGAGGTGGAGGAGGAGGAAGAGGAGGAGGAGGAGGAGGATAGAATGGGTGATTAGACATAGATGGTGATGTATGGGTGTATAAGGAATGGGAAAAGTGTAGGGAGGTCAGTGAGGGGAAGAAAATGAGGGGAAGAAAATGAGGGGAAGAAAATGAGGGGAAGGTAAGGGTGATAACGTTACGAAAAGAGAAATAAGAGGAAAAAATAAAATAAATAAAGGAATAAATTAAGTATAAAGGTAACAAGGAAGAGGAGTAACGGATAGAGAGAATGAACAATAGGAAGAGGGGAGGAAGGAGGAAGGGGGAGGAAGGAGGAAGGGGGGGGAGAGGGAGGAGGAGGGATGAAGGGTGGTGAGTGAGTGAGGGGAGGTCGTGTCATCCCCTCACAAGTCACACTCTCCCCTCATGACTCTTTGGGGGTGGTGAGAGGAAGTGGAGGGAGGAGGAAGAGGGGAGGAGGGAGGATGAGGAGGGAGGAGGAAGAGGGGAAGGGTGAGGGGGAAGCGGGGGAGTATTGATTCCCTGCCCCGGCCGTGGGAACTTGGGTCCTCAGAATCACCTAAGGGGAAGTAAGGGGAGGAGGGAGGATGGGTTAACAGACTGTAGGGTGAGGGGTGAGGGGGGAGTGAGGGGAGGTGAGGGGTATTGAGGTAGTGGTAAGGGGAAAAGGAGAGGTTGTCAGGGGAGGGGTGAGGGGAAGGGGGTGACGGGAGGATGTGAGGGGAAGGGGTGAGGGGAGGATGTGAGGGAAGGAGGGTGAGGGGAGGATGTGAGGGGAGGAAGGGGTGAGGGAAGGGGGTGATGGTGTTAAAAATAGTGTTGTTGCATGACAGTAATGATGACAATTGTGATGACTGAATGAACTTGTAACATGATTGTGACACAGGAAAGAAATGAAAAGAAAGAAAAACTCGAGGTAAAACAAGATGCATGAAAAGTAACGAAAAAAAAACGAGAAAAAGATTACAGTATAAACATCTTCCACTTATTTTTATTTTTATTTATTTATTTATTTTTTTTCCAATAAACAGTATCTTTATAATATGATTGTATGTAGTACCAGAAAAAAAGAAAGAAAGAAAGAGAGATTGAAATAAATAAATAAAGAAAGAAAGAATAGTAGAAAAGACAAGAAAAAATAAAGAAAGAAAGAAAATAAGAAAGAAAAAAAAATAAAAAAAAAGGGAAAACAAGCAAAAAATATAAAAAAAAAAGAAAAAAAGAAAATAAAGCAATAAAAAGAAAGAAAATCAACACAAAACACAAAAACCAGAACATTAGAAATCACCCAAATCATTCCAACTTTTTTTTTCCCTTTTTTTTTGAACTACTGAATCGTGTTTTCCTCTCTCTCTCTCTCTCTCTCTCTCTCTCTCCTCTCTCTCTCTCTCTCTCTCTCTCATCTCTCTCTCTCTCTCTCCTCTCTTCTCTCTCTCTCTCTCTCTCTCTCTTCTCTCTCTCTCTCTCTTTTCCGGTGCGTAGATAATGAAGGGAAAGGTTGGATCATGTCACGTTCCTCGGGTCTCGATGCCCAGGTGAGGCGAGGCTGCTTACCTGGCCTCATTAAGGGGTGGTGGGGGGGTAGGGGGGAGAGGAGAGAGAGAGAGAGAGAGAGGAGAGAGAGAGAGAGAGAGAGAGAGAGAGAGAGAGAGAGAATCTTTTCCGCTATATCAAAATTATTAGAATTATGCGTTTTTCATAGGTTTAATACTCTCTCTCTCTCTCTCTCTCTCTCCTCTCTCTCTCTCTCTCTCTCTCTCTCTCTCTCTCTCTCTCTCTCTCTCTCTCTCTCTCCTTCATTTGTCCGTGACGTCACAATTCGAAGACTCACGCTCAGGTGTTCCTCGTCAACACAACACACCTTGCTGGACAGGTGAACCCACTGGAGGAGGAGGAGGAGGAGGAGGAGGAGGAGGAGGAGGAGGAGGAGGAGGAGGAGGCCAAGAAAAGTAAATGAATCAAGTGGGAGCTTAGAGTAGAAGGAAATCAAGGGAAACATCATAGCAGTAGAAGGAGGAGGAGGAGGAGAGGAGGAGGAGGAGGAGGAGGAAGAAGAAGAGAAGTGTTAGGTAAGGAGGAAGAGTAGGAGGTAAGACATCGCCTCCTTCTCCTCCTCCTCCTCCTCCTCCTCCTACTCCTCCTCCTCCTCCTCCTCCTCCTCCTCCTCCTCCTCCTCCTCCTCCAGGTGCGGGACTGTGGCGGCAGGTGCGCACAGATAAACAAAGAAGACACGGTCAGGACTTTGTGATGACCACGAGCGCCAACGTAACAATAACCAACCCTTCCCCCTTCCTCCCCTCCCTTCCTCCTCCCTTACACCCTCCCCGCCCCCCCGCTGTGTTGATCCTGGGGAGGAGTGGAGGGAGGGGTGGTCATGATTTTTACAGGGTGATGGAGGAATGGGGGGGTAAGGGAGGGTGAGAGTTGGAGGTAAGGAAGGAGGGATGGAGGGGATTCAGATTTCATTGAGTAAAGGTTTGGTGGGTTACGTTGGTGGTGATTGTGGTGGTGTGGTGAATTGTTGTTGTGTGGGGGTGGTTGTGGTGTGGTGAGGTTTGTTTGTGGTGGTGTGGTTGTAGGGATGGGTTGTAGTGGTTGGTTGATCGTGTGGTGTGGTGTGGTGTTTGTGGTAAATTTGTGGTGGTGGAGCTTAAATATATTAGTGGTGTTAATGTGTTGTGGTGTAAATGGTGTTTTTAGGTTATAAAGCTATGTTATTTTTATACTTATAGTGTTTTGTTTACTTTTTTTTTCTTGAACTTAATTGATAATTCTTAAATAAAAATCTTAGGCATGAGTGATAATGAAAAGGAAGAGAAAAGCTCATTAAAACTACTCATGTTTTGACCTTTTTTTCTTCTACTTTCTCGTGGATGTGTTGGGAAGATAATTTATGAGTTGATACAAAACCTCATTATAGTTATCAATCTCGAAAAAAAGTTCACCTCGTCTCTGGGAATACTTCTTACCTGAAGTATATATTTTCAAGACTCACCATTATATTTACAGTTACTAGTACACACACACCATACACACATTCTCCCTTCATCCATATCTCAGTCAATCCATTCATCCACTCATCCATCCATCCATCCATCCATCCATCAGTATTCTTTGGTATTACATTTTTATATCTTTTTATGTAATTGGAAAACCGGCAAAAAAACAATAAAAAAACATTATAAAAAAAGTCCGTAAAGAAGAAAGAGTAATAGAAAAAAGTCCAAATTAAAGTTACAGATGTCTTAATACTCCTCTCTTAAATGAGTTCAAGTCGTAGGTTGTATATCAATTCTTCATTATTATATGTTCACAATCTTTGCCTCCTTCCAATCGTCCACCACACTGTCTGTTATTGCAAGCCGCCTCCCTATGTGCAGGGGGTGGGTGGGCGTGCAGGCGTGACGGTGGGCGGGGGTGTTGGGGTCCGGTGAGGCGTGGGGACCGAAACTGCAGGTGGCTGGGTGATAGGAGGAGGTGGAGGTGGAGGGGGAGATGGAGGTGGAGAAGGTGGTGGTGGAGGTGGAGGTGGAGGGGAAGGTGGAGAATGTGGTAGTGTTGACAGGACTTGAATGAGAGTACATGGATAAGAAGGAAGGAAGTGGTGAGAG
>JAXIVD010007625.1:0-7500 GCA_036785275.1 Cancer borealis
ATATATATATATATATATATATATATATATGTATATATATATGTACATATATATATATATATATATATATATATATATATATATATATATATATATATATATATATATATATGTATATATATGTATATATATATATATATATATATATATATATATATATATATATATATATATGTATATATATATATATATATAAATATATATATATATATATATATATATATATATATATATATATATGTATATGTATATATATATATATATATATATATATATATATATATATATATATATATATATATATATATATATATATATATATATATATATATATATATATATATATATATATATATATATATATATGTGTGTATGTGTATATATATATATATATATATATATATATATATATATATATATATATATATATATATATGTGTGTATATATATATATATATATATATATATATATATATATATATATATATATATATATGTATATATATATATATATATATATATATATATATATATATATATATATATATATATATATATATATGTATATATATATATATATATATATATATATATATATATATATATATATATATATATATATATATATATATATATATATAGATTGAGTAGGCAGTAGACACCTGCCGCCCGGTAGAATACTCCAGGAGAGGTACTTACGGAGATGTAGGCAGTGCTACAGACTGAGTGATTCCCCGTGTCCTCTCTTCCCGGTTCCCTTAGTGTCTCATTTACACAAGAGAGCAGCTGAAGACTACCCTCTTAAGACAACTTCTTCTACAACCTACATAACATTACTACACCTTACACTTTTACACTCTCTTCAGATTTAAATTTGATAATGGCGTCACACCCAGTTTCGGGGTCCCCATCTGGGGAGGAGACCACAAATATCCCCTAGTCGGACTGCCCCTCTGCTGACGACCTAGTGCGTCTTGACACTTCCTCTAACACTTTTATTCTAGATTTTTGCAACATTCATGGCCTTAGATCTAATTTCCAATTTGTGGAACACCATCTCTTTTCCACTAAATCTCATCTTCTCTTCCTAACTGAAATACAGTTGTCTGTGATTACTGACAGCAGCCCCTTTTCTGTTGACTCCTACTTTCTCTATCCTCATTTTCAATTCAAAGCTGGCTGTTGCGCATATGTGCGTAACGACATTACTTCCTCTCGTGCCCACAATCTTGAATCTTCAGAATTTTCTACCATCTGCCTAAAACTTCAATGTCACTCTCTAACTAAATTCATCTGTGCTGTATATTTCTCACCTAATTCCTCTGACTATGTAAAATTCTTTGACTCTTTGACTTCCAAAGTGGAGTCCATTCTATCTCACTTTCCTTATGCTGAGATCCCCATTTTAGGGGATTTCAATGTTCACCACCAGCTTTGGCTTTTATCTTTCACTGACCAACCTGGTGAACAAACCTTCAAATTTGCTATCCTTCATGACCTAGAGCAGCTAGTGCAGTTCTCTACCCGTATCCCTGACTGCCTTGGAGACACGCCCAACATTCTTGATCTTTTCCTAACTTCCAACCCTTCAGTTTACTTTGTTAAACTTTCCTCTCCGTTGGGCTCCACCGATCACAATCTTATTTCTGTTACCTGTCTTATCACTCCAATGCAGCCTCATAACCCGCCTAAACAGAGGTGCTTCTGGCAATTCAACTTTTGCTAAGTACTATACTGATTTTCCTTGGGATGATTATTGCTTCCATGTCAGAGATCCTTCTCTTTCCGCCGAACGCATAACGGAGGTGATTACCTCTGGCATGGAGCTATACATTTCTTATACTTTCTCTAATACTAAAGCTAAAAAAGTCCTGGTTTAACTCTGCTTGTGCTGTCAATGATAGAGAGGCGGCGCACAAAAAGTACCTTAGCCATCCATCTGCTGAAACTCATGCCCTATATATTTCTGCCCGTAATCATGCAAACTCTATTCTCCAACTTACTAAAAACTCTTTCATTAATAGAAAATGTCAAAGTCTTTCCAACTGTAACGCTTCTCGTGATTTCTGACATCCAGCCAATAATATCTCTAACAATTTTTTCTGCATCTTTCCCACCTTATCAGATGACCCCATAGCTGTCTTTTCTTTCTCTAAAGCTGAACTCTTCGCTCAAATCTTTGCTATCAACTCTACTTTGGATGATACTGGGCATATTTCTCCTACTCCTCCCCCCTCTGACTACTTCATCTCTAAAATTAAAATTCATTATTATGACGTTTTTCAGGCCCTAGCTGGCCTTGATTCTCGGAAGGCTTACGGTCCAGATGGAGTCCCTCCTGTTGTTCTCAAAAATTGTGCTTTCGAACTCGCTCCCTTCCTGGTCAAACTCTTTCTTCTGTGTCTCTCTACTTCTACCTATCCTTCTTGCTGGAAGTTTGCTCACATTCAACCTGTCCCTAAAAAAGGTGATCGCTCCAATCCTTCTAACTACCATCCTATAGCTTTGATTTCCTGCCTTTCTAAAGCTTTTGAGTTTGTACTTAACAAGAAGGTAATGAGGCATCTATCAGCTCACATCCTTCTCTCTGATTGCCAGTATATTTTCCGTAAAGGCCGTGGTGATCTTCTTGGTTTTCTAATTGAATCTTGGTCAGCCTCTTTTAGGGACTTCGGTTAAACCTTTGCTATCGGCTTTGACATATCGAAAGCCTTCGATAGAGTCTGGCGTAAATCTTTAATTTCTAAACTACCCTCCTACGGATTCTATCCTTCTCTCTGTACCTTCATCTCCAGTTTCCTTTCCGACCGGACTATTGCTTCTCTAGTGGACGGACACTGTTCTTCTCCTAAAACTATCAACAGTGGTGTTCCTCAGTGTTCTGTCCTATCACCCAATCTCTTTCTATTATTCATCAATGATCTCCTAAATCTGACTCAATGCCCTATCCACTTCTATGCTGATGACAACACCTTGCATTTTTCAACGTCGTACAACAGACGCCCAACCCAACAAGAATTAAATGACTCAAGGCGAGATGCCCCAGGTCGCTTAACTTCAGATATTTCACTAGTTTCTGATTGGGGCAGAGCAAACCTTGTTTTGTTCAATACCTCAATACTCGACATAACCTTCCAGATAACTATCCCCTCCTCTTCAATGACACTCAACTTCCTCTCTCCTCCACATTAAACTCACTCGGTCTATCTTTTACTAAAAATCTTAACTGGCAATATCATAGCTCTACTCTTGCTAACACAGCTTCCAAGAAGTTAGGTGTCCTATGGCGTCTGCGTCCATTTTTCTCTCCCTCTTAGCTGCTTGCTCTGTACAGAGGCCTTATCGGCCCATTTATGGAGTATGTCTCTCATGTGTGTGGAGGTTCAACTCATACAGCTTTTTCAAACATGGTGGAGTCTAAAGCTTTTCGCCTAATCAACTCTCCTCCTCTAACTGACTGTCTTGACTATTTAAGTCACCGCCGAAATGTTGCATCTTTATCTATCTTCTACCGCTATTTTCATGCCGACTGCTCCTCTGAACATGCTAACTGCATGTTTCCCCCCGTCCCGCGGCCTCGCTGCACAAGACTTTCTACGTCTTCTCATCCTTATTCTGTGCATCTACCTAATGCAGGAGTAAACCAGTATCTTCACTCTTTCATCCCTTACACTGGTAAACTCTGGAATTCTCTTCATTTGTGCTTTTTTCATCTTGCCTATGACTTAAACTCTTTCAAAAGAGGAGTGTCAAGACACCTCTCATACTAAATTGAACTGCTCCCTTATGTCTATATTTCTCCTACTGTCTTCTTTACAGGGTCTGGCGACAGACGGGATATTTTTTTATACTCACTATTTTTTCCCTTAGCTGGTATCCTTTTAATGTAAAAAAAGAAAGAAGAAAAAAAGAAGAAAAAGAAAAAAAAAAAAAAATATATATATATATATAAATATATATATATATATATATATATATATATATATATATATATATATATATATATATATATATATGTGTATATATATATATGTATATATATATATATATATATATATATATATATATATATATATATATATATATATATATATATATATATATATATATAAACTAAACTTATTCAGCCGATCAAAACGATGGATATATATATATATATATATATATATATATATATATATATATATATATATATATATATATATATATATATATATATATATATATATGTATATATATCCATCGTTTTAATCGGCTGAATAAGTTTAGTTTTTTAAGCCTTTCTTTCAGCCTTGGAATAATTTTTGTTATTCTTCGCTGGACTCTTTCCAGTTTCTTAATGTTCTCTCTGTAATATGGGGACCAAAACTGTACGAAGTATTCAAAATGGGGTCGAACTAGTGCATTATGAAGTTTTAGTATAATATTATCTAATTTATTTGCGAAACTATGCCCAATAAGTCCTATCAATTTGTTAGCAAAGTTAACTACCTCTGAGCAATGCTGACTGGGTTTTAAATCGTTTAATATGTTAATTCCCAGATCCTTTTCCTTATTCGCTGCAGAAAGTAGTTTTCCATTCATTGAATACTGAACGTGATAATTGTTTCTTTAGATGTGTAGTACTTTGCATTTATCAAAATTAAATATCATTTGCCATTTATTGGCCCAAGACGTTAGTCGATCTAGGTTTGATTGTAAGACTTCTGTTTCAATTGTCGTAGTTGCTTTACTGGCAATTTTCGTATTATCAGCGAATTTTGATATTTTGCATGTGATCCCATCGTCTATGTCATTAACATATATGAAGAACGAGACAGGACCAAACACTGAACCCTAGGGTACGCTACGTTTAAATCATTGAGAAGAAACACCACTTAAAACCATTAAAAAAGTAGGAAGAGGAGAAGGAGGAGGAGCAGGAGGAGGAGGAGGAGGAGGAGGAGGAGGAGGAGGAGGAGGAGGAGGAGGAGGAGGAGGAGGAGGAGGTGGAACACATAGGAACACATAGGAACACATAGGAATACATAGGAAGAACAAACGGCAAAAGGCCTACTGGTCCTTACGAGGCTGTTTGTGATATACTAGACTACACTATCTAATCTGGGGTGAAGGATACAGGATAGTAAGGGTGAGGGATTCTCCCACCAGCCACGACTGGCAGGAGAGGAAGGCCAACCCTGCAATATAAGTAAAAATAAATAAATAAATGCGTGGAATTAAATTAGACTAGCCTATTACTACTGTCACTAACACTACTTCCTGGCAAGCGATGTCAGGCCCCTAGCGACGTCCATTCCGAATCGAAATTTTGTAATTACGGTACGTTAGAAAGAACTTGCTCAAAGTTTACTATGTTGACGAATAATGTTTTAGTTGCGGATTGGCTTCTAAATATTTGTCCAGTCTATTTTTGAATGTATTAATTGTTTTACTGTCGACGACATTGGCGGGCAGGGAGTTCCAAACGTTAACGATCCGATTGAAAAAGAAATGTTTGGCTTCGTTTGATGTGAATCTTTTACCAGTAATCTTAAAAGTATTACGTCTTCTTGTTATATTTGATCGATCAAAAGTAATGTAATCTTCTGCATTGATATTATCAATTCCTTTAATTATCTTGAACATTTCAATTAAATCTCCTCTCATCCTTCGTTTTTCGAGGCTGAATAAGTTTAATTCTTTAAGTCTTTCTTCATAAGGTTTATTTCTCAGCCTTGGAATAATTTTCGTTATTCTACGCTGGACTCTTTCCAGTTTGTCAATGTCCTTTCTGTAATATGGGGACCAGAACTGTACGCAATACTCAAGATGAGGTCGTACTAATGAATTATGCAGTTTTAATATGACTTTTTCTGATTTATTTTCGAAAGTACGCCCAATAAAGCCGACCAATCTGTTAGCGGTTTTAACTACCTCTGAGCAATGCTGACTGGGTTTTAAATCGTTTGATATTGTGATTCCTAGATCTTTTTCCTTATTCACTGCAGAAAGTAGTTTTCCATTCATTGAGTACTGAACGTGATCATTATTTCTTCCGATGTGTAGTACCTTACATTTATCAACGTTAAATTTAATTTGCCATTTATTGGCCCAAGACGTTAGTCGATCAAGGTCTGATTGTAAGACTTCTTTGATACTTGTCGAAGTTACTTTACTGGCAATTTTCGTATCGTCAGCGAATTTTGATATTTTGCATGAGATCCCATCATCTATGTCATGAACATATATCAGGAACAAAATAGGGCCAAGTACTGAACCCTGTGGTACGCCACTTTTTACGTTTAACCATTGAGAGGAGACACCGTTTAAGACTACTCTCTGTTTACGTTCAGAGAGCCAGTCCTGAACCAATTGTAGATGCTACCAAAGATACCGTGAGTCTTTAGTTTATCAAGCAATCGTTGATGGGGAACTTTATCAAAGGCCTTTTGAAAATCCAGATATGATCTGATGCTTGACCTTTTTCAAGATTCTCGGGGACATTTTATCTGGCCCAGGGGTTTTATTAATTTTCATCTTATCGAATTTTTGTTCAACGTCATTTTCTACGATGAATAAATCATTTAAGAAGTTTTCGGTTCTTCTAGTCTCGAGTGATTGAAACGATGAACAATCCTCTTCTGTAAATACGGATGCAAAAAAGTTATTAAGGATTGTAGCCATTTCATTTTCGTTGTTTGTGTGATTTCCTTGTCCTTTAGTAAGTGGACCGATATTACAGGTAAAGGATTTTTTACTCTTAACAAAACTATAAGATTCTTTAGGATTAGATTTCCATGATTTCGCTATATATTCTTCAAGGTTTTTATTGCTGCGCTTTATCAGTCTCTTAGTTTCGCGACGAACTCTGTCAAACTCTACTCTGTCATCTTGGTTTTTAGTTGATATATACTTATTGTACGCGTCTTTTTTGAGAGCGAGGCTGTTTTTTTATCTCATCGTTCCATCATTTTGGTTTGTTCTTCCTTGCTGAACGTCTGTAACGATACGGTACACATACTTTAATAACTTCGTTCAGCTTTGTGGTAAAGGCCTCCCATGACTGATCAATATCTGATTCTGACTCTGACAACAGTTCACTGCAGTCAGTGTCTTCTAGAATTATTCGCATTCTGGTGAAATTTGCCCATTGGTAATTTGGTACCCTCTCCTTACTGTCATTTACTTTTATTTCCTTCATTTTCAAGCTGAACGTAATTATCCGATGGTCGCTTGAGCTGAAAACTGGACCAACATTTACGTTGCTGACTATCTCTTCACTTGTTGAAAGAATGAGATCAAGGGTATTTAAGTCGCGCGTCGGTTCATGAACGTGTTGATGTAATTCGCTCTCTAATAAATTCGTGTACAGGTCGTGTCCTGTATGTGATCTTAACGGATTTCCCCATCTCGTTACTGGCAAGTTAAAATCGCCCATAATGATTGTTTCACATTGACTAATTGTTTCGGAGATTGATTCGAAAAGCAAACGGTCAATTTCAGCGGGTCTTCCTGGTG
>JAXIVD010007625.1:12500-19583 GCA_036785275.1 Cancer borealis
CTCGCCATATCCGTCAACAAACGCAGTGTCACAATGTGTTCAACGCAGTTCCTTCCCTTTTGGCTTCCTGCCTGCTCTCTGTATGGCACAAACCAAGAATTCAACAGAGAACTTAACACTAAATCGAAGAGTTTAGACAAACAATTAATAACATTGATCCCTCGGTAATTCACCGGGATTTTCCTGTTACCTCTCTTAAATATAGTGAACATACGAGCAAGGCGCCAAGATGAGGGATAACACCCCGAGGAGAAAACTGCATTAAACAACATTGAAATGGAGAGGATCCATTGGGCGGGTAATAATCTTAAAACACCGGGACTGAGACCGTCAGGTCCGCAAGACTTGTTAGGTTTCATAGTGTTACTTTGAGTTACCACTTCATCAGCTTGAATAGGGTCATCTAAAACTGGTATAGTAACATCAGTTCTAAACACACACACACGCACGCACGCACACACGCACACCCCCCAACACCCCCACCCACACACACACACACACACACCCACACACACCCACACACACACCCACACACACACACACACACCCACACACACACACACACCCACCCACACACACACACACCCACACACCCACACACCCACACACACACACACCCACACACACACACACCCACACACACACACACACCCACCCACACACACACCCACCCACACACACACCCACCCACACACACACCCACCCACACACACACCCACCCACACACACACCCACCCATACACACACCCACCCACCCACACACCCACCCACACACCCACCCACACACCCACACCCACCCACCCACCCACCCACCCACCCACCCACACACACACACACACACACACACACACACACACCCACACCCACACACACACACACACACACACACACACACATACACACACACCCCACTCCCCTATCCACCCCCCCCACCCCCTCCCACCCCCCCCCACCCACCCCCTCACCAACACAACACAACACAACACAACACAACACAACACAACACAACACACACACACACACACACACACACACACACCACACACACACACACACAAACACACAGTCGAGGGGTTGTGACGTTGTCCCGGTGTGTTGTGTGTGAGTGGTCTCGATCCAACCCAAAGATTGGTCACTATGAGCTCTGAGCTCTTTCCATAGGGGGACGGCCACAGCATCTTATACATACAATAAACATAATAATAAATTCAATTACAACATAATTAATACTTTTACTATGACATTGCTTTTACTGAAGTCCACAATCATAAACCAAAGAAAACTACATACTCGAAAAAAATAATTTACACTGGTACCTCATCACTACGAATACACAGACAAAATTTCATGAATTATTTTGCACGCCATCACAGGTTGACAAATATCAGAAAACAGCTCCTGCATCTGACAGAATTGGTATCGCTGTCTAATATCATGAGTAAGAGGACAGTATTGCACGACATGAACCTCTGTTTGAATAGCTCCACAGCGGCAAAGTCTCTCCTCCAGTGGCAGGCGGCCACGACCCCGCCTGTTCCACCGACCAGTCTCGCAGGCCAGGCTATGGCCACTAGTTCGAAATTTGGTGAACGATAGTCTGTGCGTCTCATTTATTGTGTGTCGTTCCTTGTATACATAATGAAGCTCTAAGTCAGGATTAATACTCATGTAAGTCACACGTCTGGAGGAAATACTATTTGATAGGTTGTCTTTAACATATTGCATTGCAATACTCCGTTCAGGTACATTTTGTGTAATCATATCATTAATTGTTCTACCTGTTACAGTGTTAGTGTTAACATTAAGATTTAAGGCATACATAAGTGGGTCATCCACGAGCTGTGATCTCTCTTGCCACATTACATTTATGAATTTGTGTTGTTTATTTCTCACTATATCAGGTAAAGGCAAATATCCAGACTCCACACACACACACACACACACACACACACACACACACACACACACACACACACACACACACACACACACACAATTTTTATTCATTTCCCTCCTCCTCCTCCTCCTCCTCCTCCTCCTCCTCCTCTTCCTCCTCCTCCTCCTCCTCCTCCTCCTCCTCCTCCTCATACTACTCCTCCTCCATCGCCGAGCGGACGAGAGCAGCAACGACATCATAGTTTCTCCGTGTAATGCCACCACTGAGCCAAATAATAATGTCACAGCTGATCCAATTACTAACGTCACCACTGATCCTAATACTAATGACGCTACTGATCGAAATTTTAAAGTTTGTTATGTAAATGCTCGCAGCATCAGAAATAAATTCACAGATCTTGAAGCTCTCGCCGCAATGGATCAGTACCATATCATAGGAGTCACAGAATCATGGTTAGACACGTCGAACAGAGATTACATTGCAGAATTTCAGTTATCCGGTTATACAATTTTTAGCTGTGAAAGAGAGAACAAAATTGGCGGTGGTGTAATCCTATATATTCACAGCTCGCTCCATCCGATCTCCCTTAAAACAGAACCCATCAACGGAGTGGACACAGTTTTCATCGAATTAAAGAGTAACTCGAGCAGAAAAATACTTGGAGTGATTTACAGACCACCAGGAAGACCCGCTGAAATTGACCGTTTGCTTTTCGAATCAATCTCCGAAACAATTAGTCAATGTGAAACAATCATTATGGGCGATTTTAACTTGCCAGTAACGAGATGGGGAAATCCGTTAAGATCACATACAGGACACGACCTGTACACGAATTTATTAGAGAGCGAATTACATCAACACGTTCATGAACCGACGCGCGACTTAAATACCCTTGATCTCATTCTTTCAACAAGTGAAGAGATAGTCAGCAACGTAAATGTTGGTCCAGTTTTCAGCTCAAGCGACCATCGGATAATTACGTTCAGCTTGAAAATGAAGGAAATAAAAGTAAATGACAGTAAGGAGAGGGTACCAAATTACCAATGGGCAAATTTCACCAGAATGCGAATAATTCTAGAAGACACTGACTGCAGTGAACTGTTGTCAGAGTCAGAATCAGATATTGATCAGTCATGGGAGGCCTTTACCACAAAGCTGAACGAAGTTATTAAAGTATGTGTACCGTATCGTTACAGACGTTCAGCAAGGAAGAACAAACCAAAATGATGGAACGATGAGATAAAAAAAACAGCCTCTCTCTCAAAAAAGACACGTACGATAAGTATATATCAACTAAAAACCAAGATGACAGAGTAGAGTTTGACAGAGTTCGTCGCGAAACTAAGAGACTGATAAAGCGCAGCAATAAAAACCTTGAAGAATATATAGCGAAATCATGGAAATCTAATCCTAAAGAATCTTATAGTTTTGTTAAGAGTAAAAAATCCCTTACCTGTAATATCGGTCCACTTACTAAAGGACAAGGAAATCACACAAACAACGAAAATGAAATGGCTACAATCCTTAATAACTTTTTTGCATCCGTATTTACAGAAGAGGATTGTTCATCGTTTCAATCACTCGAGACTAGAAGAACCGAAAACTTCTTAAATGATTTATTCATCGTAGAAAATGACGTTGAACAAAAATTCGATAAGATGAAAATTAATAAAACCCCTGGGCCAGATAAAATTTCCCCGAGAATCTTGAAAGAGGTCAAGCATCAGATCATATCTGGATTTTCAAAAGGCCTTTGATAAAGTTCCCCATCAACGATTGCTTGATAAACTAAAGACTCACGGTATCTTTGGTAGCATCTACAATTGGCTTCAGGACTGGCTCTCTGAACGTAAACAGAGAGTAGTCTTAAACGGTGTCTCCTCTCAATGGTTAAACGTAAAAAGTGGCGTACCACAGGGTTCAGTACTTGGCCCTATTTTGTTCCTGATATATGTTCATGACATAGATGATGGGATCTCATGCAAAATATCAAAATTCGCTGACGATACGAAAATTGCCAGTAAAGTAACTTCGACAAGTATCAAAGAAGTCTTACAATCAGACCTTGATCGACTAACGTCTTGGGCCAATACATGGCAAATTAAATTTAACGTTGATAAATGTAAGGTACTACACATCGGAAGAAATAATGATCACGTTCAGTACTCAATGAATGGAAAACTACTTTCTGCAGTGAATAAGGAAAAAGATCTAGGAATCACAATATCAAACGATTTAAAACCCAGTCAGCATTGCTCAGAGGTAGTTAAAACCGCTAACAGATTGGTCGGCTTTATTGGGCGTACTTTCGAAAATAAATCAGAAAAAGTCATATTAAAACTGCATAATTCATTAGTACGACCTCATCTTGAGTATTGCGTACAGTTCTGGTCCCCATATTACAGAAAGGACATTGACAAACTGGAAAGAGTCCAGCGTAGAATAACGAAAATTATTCCAAGGCTGAGAAATAAACCTTATGAAGAAAGACTTAAAGAATTAAACTTATTCAGCCTCGAAAAACGAAGGATGAGAGGAGATTTAATTGAAATGTTCAAGATAATTAAAGGAATTGATAATATCAATGCAGAAGATTACATTACTTTTGATCGATCAAATATAACAAGAAGACGTAATACTTTTAAGATTACTGGTAAAAGATTCACATCAAACGAAGCCAAACATTTCTTTTTCAATCGGATCGTTAACGTTTGGAACTCCCTGCCCGCCAATGTCGTCGACAGTAAAACAATTAATACATTCAAAAATAGACTGGACAAATATTTAGAAGCCAATCCGCAACTAAAACATTATTCGTCAACATAGTAAACTTTGAGCAAGTTCTTTCTAACGTACCGTAATTACAAAATTTCGATTCGGAATGGACGTTGCTAGGGGCCTGACATCGCTTGCCAGGAAGTAGTGTTAGTGACAGTAGTAATAGGCTAGTCTAATTTAATTCCACGCATTTATTTATTTATTTTTACTTATATTGCAGGGTTGGCCTTCCTCTCCTGCCAGTCGTGGCTGGTGGGAGAATCCCTCACCCTTACTATCCTGTATCCTTCACCCCAGATTAGATAGTGTAGTCTAGTATATCACAAACAGCCTCGTAAGGACCAGTAGGCCTTTTGCCGTTTGTTCTTCCTATGTGTTCCTATGTGTTCCTATGTGTTCCACCTCCTCCTCCTCCTCCTCCTCCTCCTCCTCCTCCTCCTCCTCCTCCTCCTCCTCCTCCTCCTCCTCCTGCTCCTCCTCCTTCTCCTCTTCCTACTTTTTTAATGGTTTTAAGTGGTGTTTCTTCTCAATGATTTAAACGTAGCGTACCCTAGGGTTCAGTGTTTGGTCCTGTCTCGTTCTTCATATATGTTAATGACATAGACGATGGGATCACATGCAAAATATCAAAATTCGCTGATAATACGAAAATTGCCAGTAAAGCAACTACGACAATTGAAACAGAAGTCTTACAATCAAACCTAGATCGACTAACGTCTTGGGCCAATAAATGGCAAATGATATTTAATTTTGATAAATGCAAAGTACTACACATCTAAAGAAACAATTATCACGTTCAGTATTCAATGAATGGAAAACTACTTTCTGCAGCGAATAAGGAAAAGGATCTGGGAATTAACATATTAAACGATTTAAAACCCAGTCAGCATTGCTCAGAGGTAGTTAACTTTGCTAACAAATTGATAGGACTTATTGGGCATAGTTTCGCAAATAAATTAGATAATATTATACTAAAACTTCATAATGCATTAGTTCGACCCCATTTTGAGTACTTCGTACAGTTTTGGTCCCCATATTACAGAGAGAACATTAAGAAACTGGAAAGAGTCCAGCGAAGAATAACAAAAATTATTCCAAGGCTGAAAGAAAGGCTTAAAAAACTAAACTTATTCAGCCGATTAAAACGATGGATATATATACATATATATATATATATATATATATATATATATATATATATATATATATATATATATATATATATATATATATATATATATATATATATATCCATCGTTTTGATCGGCTGGATAAGTTTAGTTTATATATATATATATATATATATATATATATATATATATATATATATATATATATATATATATATATATATACACATATATATATATATATATATATATATATATATATATATATATATATATATATATATATATATATATATATATATTATATATATATATATATATATTTTTTTTTTTTTCTTTTTCTTCTTTTTTTCTTCTTTCTTTTTTTACATTAAAAGGATACCAGCTAAGGGAAAAAATAGTGAGTATAAAAAAATATCCCGTCTGTCGCCAGACCCTGTAAAGAAGACAGTAGGAGAAATATAGACATAAGGGAGCAGTTCAATTTAGTATGAGAGGTGTCTTGACACTCCTCAGCATAAGGAAAGTGAGATAGAATGGACTCCACTTTGGAAGTCAAAGAGTCAAAGAATTTTACATAGTCAGAGGAATTAGGTGAGAAATATACAGCACAGATGAATTTAGTTAGAGAGTGACATTGAAGTCTTAGGCAGATGGTAGAAAATTCTGAAGATTCAAGATTGTGGGCACGAGAGCAAGTAATGTCGTTACGCACATATGCGCAACAGCCAGCTTTGAATTGAAAATGAGGATAGAGAAAGTAGGAGTCAACAGAAAAGGGGCTGCTGTCAGTAATCACAGACAACTGTATTTCAGTTAGGAAGAGAAGATGAGATTTAGTGGAAAAGAGATGGTGTTCCACAAATTGGAAATTAGATCTAAGGCCATGAATGTTGCAAAAATCTAGAATAAAAGTGTTAGAGGAAGTGTCAAGACACACTAGGTCGTCAGCAGAGGGGCAGTCCGACTAGGGGATATTTGTGGTCTCCTCCCCAGATGGGGACCCCGAAACTGGGTGTGACGCCATTATTAAATTTAAATCTGAAGAGAGTGTAAAAGTGTAAGGTGTAGTAATGTTATGTAGGTTGTAGAAGAAGTTGTCTTAAGAGGGTAGGCTTCAGCTGCTCTCTTGTGTAAATGAGACACTAAGGGAACCGGGAAGAGAGGACAACGGGGAATCACTCAGTCTGTAGCACTGCCTACATCTCCGTAAGTACCTCTCCTGGAGTATTCTACCGGGCGGCAGGTGTCTACTGCCTACTCCATCTAAATATATAT
>JAXIVD010007626.1:5000-19577 GCA_036785275.1 Cancer borealis
TAATGTGGAGGTTTTGAGGATGGTGTTTATGTTGTTGTATCTTAGGTGTGTTTAAAATCGTTATACTCACGCTTCAGCTCGTACGCCGTGGTGGCAGCGGCGAGGAGTGCCAGCAGACTCATAATGCTCTTCAGGAAATACTTAGGCCTATAACTGGTCCTTCCTCGTGTCGTTTTTCGCGCTGAGACTGACGATGCACAGTCCCTTGCTGCGTCTGACTCCTCATCCCTCCTGACAGCTCTCGTCTTGGGGGTGTGGAGGCCTGGAGACACCCACCTGGTATGGGAAGGTTGGTCGTGTCCTGTGACTCGTTGCTGTGCTGGTGTGTGTCGTGGGGGAGGCGGCGACGGAGATGGAGGTGCAGCGGCTTGCACACTTGAATTGGTGGAAAGGTCCTGTGGGGATGGTGTGGGAACAAGCAGCGGAGAGTGTGTGGAGTCTTCTGGCAGCAGCTGTGTGGAATCGGAGACAATGCCGACACCAGTCTGAGTTAGGCTTGACAGGATGTTCATAGTTCCAGCGGACACAATCGTGCCCTGGACGACGGAAGAGCTTCGGAGAGTGTCTGGGACGAGACGTGATGCCGGTGAGGGTTGAATTCCTGGCAGAGTCACAGCAGCACCAACAGCGAGTCCAAGAGAGGATTGATGCGTGAGTGTGGCGGCCGTCACTTGGCGGACACAAGGGGAAGGTGATTCACTCGGTGATGGCCACCACAACACATCACCGCCGCAACACAGAGGAGAGGAGGACAAGACAGGATTCAGCCGCGGGTTCGACAAGGATAAGGAGGCAGGGGGCGGCAGGGACCATGGTCGTGAAGGAGGTAATGGTGGTGCAAAATTTACGTCAACATAAGAATCTTTGGCATCCTCTAGTAATGGAAAAGCTAAATTACAGATCCAAGTGTCACCATTTTCACATGGAACATTAGTCAAGGCACGGCGCCGGCACGCCTGGGGCTGAGGGGAGGGACCGAGGGAGGCTTCTGCACTGCCTCTGGTTTGCCTGTCCGCCTCAACATGTCCACAGAAGTCCAGCAGTGTCTCACAGCCATCGAGGCTTGAAAACACAGAGTAGCAACAACACTGGATCTTATTACAACACAGAACCCTCGGCCCTCGTCTGAAATGTGCTTTTTCCAACACAGTACGTCGATCATCGTCAC
The DNA here is from genome assembly GCA_036785275.1 of Cancer borealis. Taxonomy (NCBI): domain Eukaryota; kingdom Metazoa; phylum Arthropoda; class Malacostraca; order Decapoda; family Cancridae; genus Cancer; species Cancer borealis. The sequence continues at coordinate 6,169 of JAXIVD010007626.1, forward strand.
CACCACCATAACAATCACTACTACCTTCAGGTACTCTCAACCACACCACCCCGAGGTCACACCGTCCGCTACTCTGATCTCCATCAGTGACTCGGAACACTAAGTAGCCTGCATTCATGTTCCACCCTCCTCCGCACCGGTCTCAGTGCTCACCGCCCACACAGGACATGGCTGGCGAGGAACACAGTGGGAAGGGAAGGCGAGTCACAGCGACTGCAGCACCGGCAGGAGAGGGCAAGGTGCGGCTCAGTGTGGGGCGTTCCAGGGCATCGTGGTGGCGGGATCCACTCCTTGACGTCAGGTCTGAAATGTGAGAGAAGGTGTTGTACTTATTGTTATAGTGAGCTCTCCAACCTGGCAAGGTGAGTGAGGCCAGGATCAAGAAGTCATTAAGATGTAAAAGTATTAGGTGAGGTGAGGATTCCAACACTGGAGTACATGAGAAATGTATAAACAAAAGTTTGGTGTTTAACATTATTTAAACAGAAACAAAAAACGAAAACGCAAAATTTATAGGAGTAGAATCCATTAATCACTCGTTTAAACAATACATGTTACATATTTGCATAAACTGCCTGAGAGAAAAGTGAAAGCCTCTCATTTCATTTGAGAACTAATGAGCTGGTCAGGTGATTAGATCGACTGCTTGGAATAAAGAACTATTGATTCATTTTTCTGATAGCCCGTCAATGAAATCACTTTTGCTAATTAATTTCTTCCCTTAAGACCCGGCACAGCGATTCTGACTCAAACAGGACATAAATAACTGACGTAACGCGATCGCAGTCACATGCAAGGCTTCCGAGAACTATTAATCTGCCAAGAGCGACGGCCAGGCGATAAGCGGCGACAACACCGACATACCAGTAACCCTGAAACCCAAGGCAAACAACACCACAACACCACAACACCACAACACCACGACGAACACCAACGACGGAAACAAAAAGGAAAAAAAGAAAAATGCAATAAGAGTGAGAAAAAAAAAAAAAAAGGAAAAAAAATACGTGAAAAATACGACCACCCTTGATGAATCGGAGAAAATTTAAGAGACGATTCCTTTTATTTTTGCAGAGCCACTGGAAACGGTGGGATCCGGGTGACCTTTTGGGAAGCTGCTGCAAGACACAATAGTTTGGTGACCATGGAGAAGGGAAGGGAGATGGAGGAAGGGAATGAGAGAGAGAGAAAAGAGAGAGAAGGGAGAAGGGAGAAGGGAGACGTTAGGGGGGTGACCTGTGCCAACAAATGCTGCTCTTATGGCCTCATTTGTCACACTCGCCTGCCCATTACTCGGGTTTCGGGTGCAGGGCGCGACAAGGGGACAGGAAGCTTAAAACAATGCGCCACAACCTCGACTTGACGTAGAGGACGACTCAACGCAGACCTGACTCGTATAAGAATCACTCTGAAACGGACCCGACTCGTGGCAGACTTTTCGCCGCCGAGGTAAACGGGAAACACTGTTGGACACGCAGAATGACCCTTACAACCCTTACCTTCCCTTCCCTTCCCCGCTTTCCCTTCCCTTCCCCGCCTTTCCTTCCCTCCCCAGTCTTCCTTCCCTCCCCCGCCTCCCTTCCCTTCCCTCCCTTTCCCTGTTAAAACTTCTGCACTCAGTGACCGACATTCCTGCGGAGACACTAATATGAAGGAAAGAGGAAGAAAGAAAAAAGGGAAAATGGATTTGTTACTTACGTGTCGTGTATTCTAAATTGTTCTTAGTCCTGCGATTACATTCCTTGCCAAATTTAGATAGGAAGGAGGGACCAATGGCATTGCTTACTATTGTATTACGTTGTCCACTCTGCTGCGTTGCTTTCCTCCCCCTCAGACCAGACCAAGCACGGGGACGCGAACGGAGGCCAGTTTATACCATGTTCAGGGACGAAACACGCCTTTGCCATTGTTGACAAAGTGGTCGTGTGTTTGTAACTCACACCGACAAACCTAACCAGTAGAAAACCTGGCCTCTTCCTCCTTCTCTTCCTCCTCCTCCTCCTCCTCCTCCTCTTTCTCCTCGCGGGGTACATATTTGCTTCTTGAGGGTGAACAGCCGGGAAATGAGGTGATTTTGCCTTAGAAAAAAAAGAAAAGCTTCCTGAAGGCATTGTTACTTCATCTGGTTTATGAGGTTGTCTCGCTCTCCTTATAGCAACGCGGCGCCTTTACCGCTTCTGTCAGGCTGTGGATCGCAGTGTTTGTTAAAGTGGAGAGTATGCCAGCGGAAGGGGATGGACAGAAGGGAAGGGAAGGGAAGGGAAGGGTAGCAAATAAAGTAAAAGAAAGAAAAGATAAAATGGAATTGAATTCAATAGAATAAAATAAAATAAAATAGAATGGAAAGCAATACGGTCTTCGTGTTTTCCTTAAACTATAATTCCTGATGTACAGTTCCTAGTCATCGAATGTATCGCTGATCTCTCTGTCTATTGTATACCGCGACTAGATCGTGTGCACAAATATATATATATAATTCCATTTTAGTGTGTAATAAAGTGAGGAGAATGGTTATCTGTCACGTCAGAAGGACCGCAGCCCAGCCAGCACCAGTCTCGTGCAGGTGCCAACAAAACCAGACTCATGAATATTCGGGAAATACTCAGTGTGACCTTCTAGCGCCTCGCCTGCATGCACGCCACCGGGCTGGGCGTGTTCTTTCCCACTATGATTACCCTGAGCCCTAAAGGAGATATGGGCCACACCCTCACCTCGTTATAAATGCGTTTCTATTAAAGTGAGCAGAGGACATGCAGCGACTTAGAATTCGTGAAAGAAAAGAAAACTAATAAGATAAAAAAAAAAGGATATAGTAAGAAGGAAAAAAAAGAGTAAGAAAAAAGAATAGGTGACATTTAATTTTGGCGATAAGAATCGAAATGTGAAGGAAAGGGAGGAAAGTATGTAATTAACGGGGCGGGTTGGGGCTCGTTTAGTGGCAGAGAAGTTTCCAAGCGGGAGTGTAAAAGGTCGTCGCCAGCAAATTGTTTCACCGTCACGACACGAAGAGGCGCACCGACCCCTACCTCTGCCTACTAGCCACACATTGATCCGTTACACGCTACTGCACCGCCCACATCATTCATCCCACGAGCATAACTTAGGACGAATGTGATAGTGTGTGTGTGTGTGTGTGTGTGTGTGTGTGTGTGTGTGTGTGTGTGTGTGTGTGTGTGTGTGTGTGTGTGTGTGTGTGTGTGTGTTTGTTGAGGCTTGGATAGGGATGCTGGGGGGTAGAGGGGAAGGGATTGGTAGGTGGCCACTGGTGCTCTGACTGTTAATTGGTGTTGACGTTGACGATTAACCCATCGGTTCCCTCATCGGACCAGACGCGAGGCAGCTGAGTAAACTGACAGGTGGTTGTCATGGTACTCTTGTTGTTGTTGTTGTTGTTGTTGTTGTTGTTGTTGTTGTTGTTGTTGTTGTGTCGAAGTTATGGCAGAGATAATTTGTGTAATTGAAAGGCGATGTTCTTGTGTTTATTATTATTATTATTATTATTATTATTATTATTATTATTGTTATTATTATCATTATTATTAATATTATTATTATCATTATTATTATTATCATGATTACTATCTGAGTCTTTCCTAAATATTATTATAACAGTTTTTGTCGTTTCATTGTAATCATTATTGTTATCTTTGTCTTCGTCGTTGTCGTTTTTATAGTCGTGATTGTCGTCGTCGTCTTTGCCAGTGTTGTCTTGGCATAATTCCCTGAGTTCGAACACACACGTCACCTCGGAACACCTGCACTTGAGAATAATGTCCAAGATGAGCAGAACGCATGTATCGAAACACCTGCTTATTATTCATGATCAGCGTTTGCCTTCTTGAATCTGTTGTGAAGGTGAAGCCAAGGTCAGTCACTTCATGAGGCACCAAACACAACCAGATGCTGGAGCTGCCGCCTAAAAAAAATGACTTTATTAAGTGGAGGCTGCTTTAGTCTCGACTCCAAATGCAGCTCGCTTCCCTTTTGTGTGTTCACTCTCCTGCACACTTGCATCAGAGAAAGGGTTACAAATAACATGCTCTAATTAGTATATTAAATTGTATTCAAGCTTTACGTTATATTCCTGTGACAAATAAAATTCACGTAATTCCCCTCGGCACACAGAGAGAAGCGTGCACCTGCAGCGCGTTCACTTAGGTTAAGTTAGTGGCCAAAAATGATGTTTATTGAAATAACATGAAAAGTATGACGTTTACGTAAAAATTGTTTAGGATAATAAAGAAAATGTATTAGAAACCCGTTCTTTCAAGTTATAGTGAATTATAATTGGAATGTTAGTAGTGAAATAAATATACACATTTGTGGTAATTACAAAACATGTTTCTTCTCAAAAAGTATGAGAGTAATTAGTAAAGTGATGGTAGCATCAAATAAAACTTGTCAGGCCTCCATGTATACAACTAAAAATGTTAAATATGAGTTATTTTGTGAACACAAAAATTGATTAGAACGAGAAGAATACATAGATATAAAAATATTACATAAATGTTTCTCATATAATCGTTATAGTATTTCTTGCTAGTCATTGATAGATAGCAATTTGAAGTGTAAATGTTGAGGCAAAACTATAAAACATAGACTGTTCTTCCTTGATGGTGGTGGAGGCCTGCCAATGAACACCACCGATGCCTGACACATATTCGACAGTTTTATAATCCAGTACACGTGAGGATTATCTTAATACTGATCAAAGGCTTGCCAAATGCCATAAACAACGAGGAAAATGTTAAGGGATTTGATCAACTGTGATGAAAAGGATCGCATGATTTAGCTGACGGTAAAAGGAGGATAAGCAAGCGTGATAAATATTTAGCAGGATATTAAGCCTTGATGAACCTGGAAAAAAGAAAGAATTCCAGGCCTTGGTAATCCTAGAACTAGTCTGCATGTGTCTGTCTTTCTTTCTGTGCCTCTGTCTCTGTCTTTGTTTCTTTCTGTCTGTCTTTCTGTCCTTATACGCACCATCTTTCAATCTTTTTATAAATCTACAAGCAGAAAAAAGGGACAGGCATTTGATTGTTTTTGAATAAAGTGAATAAAAAAAGAGATATTCAGCGGGTCGCCCCTTGTAGAATCAGTTCCGACAATAAGAAGGAAAACTGTGTCGAGAAGGAATGAAGATTGTTTCCCAAGTAATAGAAAAGAATGAAGTCAATGGTAAAAGGACGGTAGTTTGAAGAGTAAAAACAGTGACTTCCTTGAGACGAGCTGAGTGTAAGCAGGGTTGTAACACGAAACAAATGTTGATGGACGTCAGCGACAAGAAACAGGCGTTTTAGTCCAAACGTGATGTTAGCGTGTAAGTTTATAGCAGATATTTCAACAAATAATTAATCAAATGCAGAAGAAAAACTTGAAGAGGAAAAGCAGTTGGAAATATTTCTTGTTATATGTCAGAAGCTGCTAGAAGAATTAAAATTGTTGCGACTCGCTGACATTTTCTATTAAAATATGTATCAATGACGAGTTGCAAAGTAAAAATGGTATAATTCCAAGCAGAAATGAAAACAAAAATGAGTGTCTGGAAATGAATGACTATGAAACCTTCTACAAACATCTTTTTTTCATAACACGAATAAAAAAAACATGAAATGACGCACGGAGAATATGGAACGTAAGCTTCCTTGTCAGAGACAAAATTTACCGTAGTGAGGTGAACACACACACACACACACACACACACACACACACACACACACACACACACACACACACACACACACACACACACACACACACACACACACACACACACGCCGAGCCGCTGACACATGCACAGTAGTCATTTGATTGAAAGGGAAATAAGTGCAGCCTCAGGTCTTTCTATTCAGCAGAGAAGAATACCCGAGAGATATCTAAGTCGATGGGATTCTAGTCTCCATAAGAACGAAAGGTCAGAGTGCAGAAAAAATGTTGTGATTGATGGTAGAAGCCCAACAGGGAGACAACTAGGTCAAAGTCAGTGAAATGACTAGATGATAAGATATCTAGAGTTAGGTGTGTCAACAAGGGTGTCAGAAAGGTGAGATTCTGGACAAGGTGTTACAGATCATTAAAGATGGCAAAGTTGAAGGGTTTTTCACCTGGTTTGTTAGTGAAGAAAGGTGACAACTGGATCTATCATCTCGTAATATTGAAATTTCTACGAAGCGGGAAAGGGTCAAACTTATGTCCAGTTTTGAAGTAGAATCGTCTGAGAATTTTATATAATAACTAGAACTGGCACATTTGTTTCTAGTGGGAATAATAAATAAAACTTAATATTAGACAGGTAAAAAATGATTGTGATATAGTGTTTCAATGTTGCAATATTTTTGTTTTGCTTACACTGCAGTAACAGCCAATTCAGGACCAAAAATAAAGGTTCAGACAGTAGAAAGGAAGGTAATAAGACATGTCAATAACCCTAGACAGATGATGAGGTTTAAGGGTGTAGAGGAGACGTGGTGCTCCTTGATACGAAATTCAAGACCCCAAATGTTGCGGATATTGATGCAGAAAAGTTAGAAGAGTTATCAGGGACCTCTTAGAGTCATTAGCACGAGGGTAGTCCGATGTGGGGATAGTTTGAGTCCTCTTTTTACACGTGGAGTCCAGGGGTGTTGCTGCCTCACACTTCCATATTCATAACAGTTTTGAAATTTAGATGATGTACATGTATGATGCGTTTGTAGTGTGCCTCTGCGTGTTTGTATGTATGTATGCTTGTATGTATGTATGTATATGTATGTGTGTGAGTGAGAAAGCAAAACAAATAAAAATAAAAGAAAGCAATTGTGAGAGAGAAAAAAGTGGGAAATATTTTACTCTTAGAGCACAGATTAAATTGGACTTTTCTGGTTCTAGGAGAGAAAAAAACCCACATAGAAATATAGAAGATTCATATATAAACATTCTATTCACCTCTAAACCAGGTGCTATTTTAGGTAACCATAGGAGTGGGATTTTAATTACTCATCCTATTAACTGTATATCTATCTGTTTATCTATCTATCTATCTATCTATCTATCAATTTTCTAGTTTATTTATCTATCCATCAATCTAGCAGTTCATCTGTCAAATAATGTATCTATTTATCTGACACACACACACACACACACACACACACACACACACACACACACACACACACACACACACACACACACACACACACACACACACACACACACACACACACACATATACACACACTGTTCCTAATAACAACTCTGAGCCACGACAAGCAGGCTGTAAACAAGTTAGTAATCAACAAAACAATATTCATTTTTTATTGGGGACTCATTATCTATATTTGTTTGTTATCATTGCTATTATTGTCAATATTGTTATTACCATTATTATCATTATTGTTTTTATTACTATTATTATTATTACTGTTATTATTGTTATTATTGTTATTATTATTATTATTATTATTATTATTATTATTATTATTATTAATATTATTATTATTATTAGTAATAGTAGTAGTATTTGTTATTGTTGTTGTTGTTGTAATAGTAGTAGCATTAATAGTAATAATCATAAAAAATAATAATAGTAATATCAATAGTAATGATAATAATAATAATAGTAATAATAATAATGATAATGATAATAATGACAATAATAATAATAATGGTAATAGTAATAGTTACATTATATCAATATTGTAGTGCTATTTTGAAAGCATAAGCTAATATTTTATGAAAACTGCAGTTTATTATGCAAAGAGAGAGAGAGAGAGAGAGAGAGAGAGAGAGAGAGAGAGAGAGAGAGAGAGAGAGAGAGAGAGAGAGAGAGAGAGAGAGAGAGAGAAAGAGAAAGAGAAAAAGAGAGAGAGAGAGAGAGAGAGAGAGAGAGAGAGAGAGAGAGAGAATGAATGCATAAATTTACATGGTATCAGCCGAGCCATTCTTCCTCTTAAACTATTATGTGTGCTGATGGAATATGATGTACGTATATATTTTTGTGTACATATATTAAACATAATATATATATATATATATATATATATATATATATATATATATATATATATATATATATATATGTATATATATATATATATATATATATATATATATATATATATATATATATATATATATATATATATATATATATATATATATATATATATATATATATATATATATATATATATATATATATATATATATATATATATATATATATATATATATATATATATATATATATATATATATATATATATATATATATAATATATATATATATATATATATATATATATATGAACACACACACATGCATACACTTTTTGTATGGCACAATATTATGTTGTCAATGGTGTCAGGCAGGATAGTCGTAGTGATACATTATTGATACAATTACACTGTATTGAGGAAGCCATATATAGTGTATGTACACACTCTGCTTCCCTGCCGCCTTCCTCACATTGATGATCAAGTCAGTCCGTGGCAGCGTAAGATTGCATCCCTCGACACAGTCTTGGAAACCCCATCAACCCCGCCCCAATCTGTTCCACTCATTTGTGTGAACCCTAGTCTCGTTCACGCGTCAGGGTTCAAGACTCATCTTTGCAGCAGCAGGTGTTGAAGGTGAGTGTGAAGCCGCTGCACACTGCCTGCTGATGGTGAAGGTGAAGGTGATGGTCATGGGGAAGGTTAAACGTAATGGTGATGGTGTCCCTTCAGCTGCCTTGTCCCTCGGAAACGAACGAATTGTGACGTGATGGACGGAACGATCATGAGTCCTGAGTCTCTTAGGGCACGACACCTTAAAGCACAGCACACCTGCCGGGCTGGCGAAGGCTGGTGGGAACGGTGATGAAGATGCACATTCCTCCTCATTACACTGTTTCAAATTGTGTGTGTGTGGGGGGGGGGACGGGGAGAGAGAGAGAGAGAGAGAGAGAGAGAGAGAGAGAGAGAGAGAGAGAGAGAGAGAGAGAGAGAGAGAGAGAGAGAGAGAGAGAGAGAGAGAGAGAGAGAGAGAGAGAGAGAGAGAGAGAGAGAGAGAGAGAGAGAGAGAGAGAGAGAGAGAACAAAAAAATAAGAAAAAAGTGAAATGTGTTAGCGAGAAAATGGTAAAATGTATTTATTCTGACACAAAAATACGTGAAATACAGGAGGAGGATGATTGCCCAAGTCAGTCAGGAAAAAAAAACAGCATGTGGATGAAAAATTGTAAATGTGGGTCCAAGTAAAGTGTGGTTAATGTGGCGAGTGATGAAGGTGTGTGAGGTTGTGTTGCACTTTTATGCGCAATGAATTATATCAGATTTTTTTTTCTTTCTCCTTTTTTTGTTGTTGTCATTATTTTTTTCTTTCCCTTCGTCCGTCTGTCTTGTCTGTTTTTCTATCTTCCTCTATCTCTCTTTCTCTGTTTCTATTTCTATTTCTCTCTATTTCTCTCTTTCTTTCTCTTTCTCTCTTTCCCCCTTTCTCTCTTTAATTCTATTTATTTATATTGGTCGACATCCGGGATGAAACAGGACGCACAGCTGGACAATGTTTTTTAATTTCTGCATGTCCACCAGTTGTCCTGAGAGAGAGAGAGAGAGAAAGAGAGAGAGAGAGAGAGAGAGAGAGAGAGAGAGAGAGAGAGAGAGAGAGAGAGAGAGAGAGAGAGAGAGAGAGAGAGAGAGAGAGAGAGAGAGAGAGAGAGAGAGAGAGAGAGAGAGAGAGAGAGAGAGAGAGAGAGAGAGAGAGAGAGAGAGAGAGAGAGAGAGAGAGAGAGTTTTCACCCATTACGGAAAACCTTCACGACCTTAGTATTTCCTCTACCGCTTAGGTGACATCAAGGTACAAGTTTTATGAGTTGCTCTCCTCCCCACCCAACACATTAGGAGCAGAAACAGGGAGGAAACGAGGAGGAAGAGGAGGAGGAGGAGGTGTAGGTATAGGGTGAGGGTACAAAGTAGGATATAATGAGGGGTGGCAAATATAATAACAGTAAGTAGCATAAGGTGAAGCATATTGGTACGGCGAGGGAAGGCTGCCAGTGTCTCGATGGGTGAGGGAATCATGGTTCCGTTCACTGGAGACTATGTAGGACTTCACCATCTCGCCCAGTTGGTTAGTAAAGCCTGAACGACGACGCCGCCCAGAGCACCAAATGAACCTTAAAACCTTCGCTCGATGGATCAATTCAGGCCCTCACAGAGTCATTTGAGACGTGGAAACTTGATTATCCGGGACGTTTCATTATCCCGAAACAGTGAATCGCTCCCTGTGAAGCTGTTTCCTCTTGAGACACAAGATTCCTTCCCATCAGTAGGTGGCCGCGTCAAAAGCGCTTTGATATTCCATAATTGAATGGGCATCTTCGACACATGCCTTAAGATTGAGGGACATTGCTGACGGAACCTACAATAAAGAAAAGAAAGAAAGAAAACATTTTGACCGAAAAAAACAAGTGCTAAATATATGAAAATAGATCTATTTTAGAAGCGACGCTTGGCAGACAACCGGGTTTTATTGGCAGTATTCTACGAGACTGAAGAACCTAGTTGAGTGAGTCTTAGATTTCCGTCCCGTTCGCCGTTCACTCGACTGTTCCGACCCGTTGGAACACAGCGGCTCCGAGCTGAAGTGGGCCAGAGAATGGACGACGTGAGGCTGGAAAGGAGGAACGGAGGGAGGAATTTTGGTTGAGAGGAGTGGCGGAAACAAGGTAGAAAGGAAGGGAAGGAAGGAGGAAGAAATTAAGGTGAATAGAGTAAAGAGAAGAGGGAGGGAAGATGAGAATGCAGGTGTGTGAGATTATATTAACTGGGGCTCAAAGGAAAGGCGGTTCATCGTTCTATTGCAATATTACAACATAAGAAATTATCATATTCGTTGTGGTGTGCACGTTTGTTATTCCGGATAACTGGCTTCTGTGAATACAGGACGGGCCAATTAAAGACTGCGTGCCGGTGGCTAGAAATGAAGTAATTGAGGAGATGTGGCCGGAAAGGAAGTATTGATATTTGTTTAGCATAATAAGTGTCAAGTAACTCCATGAGGCTGTAAGGCTGTTATTGGATGGCAGTTTTCATCTCATCTCTCCTCGTTATTCTTCTCTCAAATACGTGAGGCGCAGCTTGAACACGCGTCTTCCTTCGTTTTCCCCGCCAGGAGATGAGGAATAATGAGTGTGGGGTTGAGAAGCCTCTTAAAGGATGCTTGGAATTTCTTAATACATGAACCACCTGCAAACAAGTAAGAGTGTTGTTCAGAGGTGCTGGAGTGACGTGGGGGTGCTGCTCTAAGCCTCTCGTGAAGCTTTGTGTAACCCTTCTGACACGCCTCGCTGCATGTGTCCCCAAGCAGTCAGTGCACGTCCGAGGCTTGTTATGGTCGATGCTGCGTCGGAATGAATTAATTTGCACTCTACACGTGTCGGATTTAGGTTTTGATGGCTGAAATTATGGCCCAGCGTCCAAGGATTTGTTTCTTAGGAAAAAAAAATATAGGGAATTAATAATTTTTTTACGTTACTTTTGAAATGACTCTACGTTACATCATTAGTATTCATGATTATTGTACTGTGTTCTGTTTCAATGGAGTATCATATCATAGGGCATCTCTTTCATATTCATTCATTCATTAATGCAGCGTGCCTCGCCTCCCCCTCGTCTGGCTGCTCTTTCACTTTCACCTCTCACTCATTCTCTCTCTCTCTCACTCTCTCTCTCTCTCTCTCTCTCTCTCTCTCTCTCTCTCTCTCTCTCTCTCTCTCTCTCTCTCTCTATCTCTATCTCTCTCTCTCTCTCTATCTCTATCTCTCTCTCTCTCTCTCTCTCTCTCTCTCTCTCTCTCTCTCTCTCTCTCTTTTTCTCTCTTTCACTCTTTTTCTCCTGCTCTCTTTCTCTAAGTCTCAATACATTAGACCCAAACCCCAAGTTAATCCTTTTGGTTATCTTGGCAGAGAGACACAAAAGCTACTGACACACGATGTAGTTGGTAGACAATGGTCTGTGATGCATTGTTTCACTTCAAGGCGAGGAGTGATGTGGTGAGGTGAAGAGCGATGTTGATGTTGAGTACCATCTAGCTGGCTCCAGAGGCGACTGTACCGGGGTATAAAGGAGAGTATGCATGCAAGATTACACGCACCTTATGGAGGACGCCCAATTATCTCTCTTATTTATTTATTTATTTATTTATTTTTTTTCTCTCTCTCTCTCTCTCTCTCTCTCTCTCTCTCTCTCTCTCTCTCTCTCTCTCTCTCTCCTCTCTCTCTCTCTCTCTCTCTCTCTCTCTCTCTCTCTCTCTCTCTCTCTCTCTTCTCTCTCTCTCTCTCTCTTTCTCTCTCTTTCTCACCTGCTGGCTCTTTACCACCTGGCAGTCTCTACTCCTCTCCCTCTCTTACTACCGTCCCTCTTTCCTTTGTTTCCTCTACCTTCTCAGACTCCATTATCGTTTCCCACACCTCCCTCCCTTCCCTACCATTACCTTACCTTGCTTTTACCTTGCTTACCTTCCTATGCCTCTGCCTCATCAAACGCTTTTCACTCTATTCCTTCTAAAGTTATGATACCCAGCCAGTCATCTTACCTGGTCAAACTTTTCTTTTCTTCCTTTACCCTTTCATCCCCTGCCAGGTCTCATGTTTCTTCTCCCTATCCAAACCCTGCATTCTGCCCACCCTCAATCCTTCAACCTACCTTTCTCCCTGCCAGCAAATCCCTGCCTCCTCACAGAGCCTCAATATAAACAGTAAAGAGCATTGCATTGCTTAATTAGGTTCCTGTGAGAGGTAATCTAATACTGAGTTAATGGAAGAATTCTTGTCCACTTTTTGTTTCTCGTTTTTTATTATATTGTTTCTTTTTTGGTTCCTCCCTTTCATGTCATTTAACTCAATCACTTTGTCTTTACTTCATTTTGTATTTGTCTGTCTGTTGATCATCGTCATTTCGTTGGTCTGTCCGTGTCAGTCTATCTGTCAGACTGTCAGTTAGCTTCCCACACGACTTTCTCTCTCTCTCTCTCTCTCTCTCTCTCTCTCTCTCTCTCTCTCTCTCTCTCTCTCTCTCTCTCTCTCTTTGTGTGTGTGTGTATGTGTGTGTGTGTGTGTGTGTGTGTGTGTGTGTGTGTGTGTGTGTGTGTGTGTGTGTGTGTGTGTGTGTGTGTGTGTATCCGGGGTCTAGAAAGTGTTGGACTGGTTACCGGAGCTTCGTGCCAAGATCTCGTTGAGCTCAGAGACGGACAGCTGTTTGGTATTTCTCGCTCTCTAAAATGGGATCTTTCCCTTTCCCTCGTTTTTTTTTCTGTTATTTTTTTGAGCATTTTTATTCTGAGTGTGTTTTGCCGCACCGTCCAGCTTTTTCCTCGCAAACTTTTCTCAAATTGTGTGTATGTGTGTGTGTGTGTGTGTGTTATTGTGGTGTGTGTGTGTGTGTTGTGTG
>JAXIVD010007627.1:0-12500 GCA_036785275.1 Cancer borealis
TAGTAGAAACATGATGAAAATGATGTTGGTAGAGGAAGAGGAGGAGGAGGTGGAGAAGGAAGAAGGAAGATAAGAGGAGGAGGAGGAGGAGGAGGAGGAAGAGGAGGAGGTGATGGAGTAGTAGATGGCACGGTGGGGAGAGGATGATGGAGTGGAGACATGCAAGGAGAGAGAGAGAGAGAGAGAGAGAGAGAGAGAGAGAGAGAGAGAGAGAGAGAGCGAGAGCGAGAGCGAGAGCGAGAGAGAGAGAGAGAGAGAGAGAGAGAGAGATAATGTCTCCTTGTGTTGGAGGGAAGGTTATGATCTTATGCCTCAGGATATGCACTCTACAACTCCACCCTAACACACTCTTTCCTCCCCCCATCCATCTCTCCTCTCACTCCCTCCCTCACTCCATCACTCCATAACACCTTCCTTCATCTACTCCCACAGGCACGGTCAGAGGAGCAGGTGGCAGCAGCAAGGGCGTGGCTAGAGGCTGAGAGGGTGTGGCTGGTGCATCGAGGCGGCTTCTGTGCGGCAAGACAGCTCCGGGAGACTGATGCCGGGGTGGCGCTGCCGGAGGGACGCGTCAGACTCAAGCTGGAACACAACGGAGACGTGATTGAAGTGGATGAAGATGATGTAGAGAAGGTGAGTGTGTAGTGAAGGTGAGTCTGTGGAAGTAGTTAGGAGAGGAGAGGAGAGGAGAGGAGAGGAAAGGAAAGGAGAGGAGAGGAGAGGAGAGGAGAGGAGAGGAGAGGAGAGGAGAGGAGAGGAGAGGAGAGAGAAGAGAAGAGAAGAGAAGAGATGGAGAATTAAGGAAAGAAGAGGAGAGGTTCAAAATAATGATTAGGAATGAAAGAGAAGAGAAGAAGAAGTAATATAATGAGAAATAGATGGTATATAGAGGAAGAGGACAAAGAATATTAAAAGAATAATGACAATCTCCATTTTAGTTTATAGTTTCCCTTCTCTTAATAAATTTCCCTTATTACCTCTACTCAATAATGTCCTTTACCCTCATAATATCCTTTTATATACAATTTTCAGTTAAACACACAAATATAGTTTCCCTCGCTGTTTCCAGTTTTCGATTTTATTTTTTACACCAAGATAATATTTACTTAAAGGGTATTTCTGATCTCTTCCTCTTCCCTTCCTCTCTCTTTCCTATAACACTGTATTCTCTCTCTTCCTTCTTTCCTTCTCTTTTTTTTTTTTTTTTTATTATCCTGTCTCCTTTCTTACACATACTTCCTGGTTCATTACCTTCCTTCTCTGTTTATTTTGTTTGTCTTCTCTTTTATCTACTTACATTCGTTCTATTTTCCACGTTTCCCTTTTACTACAACTACTAAAAAAATAAGAAATCACTGAAATCATCATTATTCCCTTATACTCAAAAATATACAACAGCAATTTCCAGTCTTTACATAAACACACATTATCACTACAACTAATACATTTTATCATCTGCTAACTCACTAAAAAAACAAGAAAATTATTAACATCATCACTCATCCCAATACTCAAAAACACAACATTAATTCCCACTCTATATAGAAACACAAATTATCACTACAATGAATACATCTTGTCCTTTTTATCATTGCTTCCCCCAAGGCTAACCAACCACTAAAAAAACAAAACAAGAAAACCCCCCATAAAAACAGTTATCTTATCACATTTCTTAATACACAAAGAAATACATCAAGTTTTCCACCCTTTACAAAAACACAAATTATCACTACAACTAATACAACTAATACATCTCGTCCCCTTGTAACTAACCCTAACTTAATCACATTTCCTAATACACAAACAAATACACCAACTCCCACCTTTACAGAAACACAAATTATCACTACAACTAATAAATCTTATAACACATCTCTCCTTCCCCCCCAGGCTAACCCACCCCCCTACGACCGCTGTGAGGACCTAGCACAGCTGCGGTACTTAAACGAGTCTTCAGTCCTACACACACTACGCCAGCGGTATGGCTCTAACCTCATCCACACCTACGCTGGGGCTGCTATGGTCGTCATCAACCCCACCAGCCCCCTCGCTATCTATTCCGAGAAGGTAAGGGAAATAATGTGAGGTTGAGGTGGTGGTGAGGTGGTAAGTGTAGGTTTTTTTTTCTTCCTGCTTCTCTCTCTCTCTTTCTGTCTGTGTCTCATGTTACCAAGTAGTTTATATGTACCTGTTCCTGCTTACCTGGCTGGCTCTCACCTATTTTGTTACTGCTACTCCCCCTCCTTCCACCTCCTTCCCCTTCTCTCCTCCTCCTCCTCCTTCCCCCTTTCTCCCTTGCACACCACCACCATCATCATCATCACCACTTTCAATGCACATCTAGCTCACGTGTATCATTGTGTGTGTGTGTGTGTGTGTGTGTGTGTGTGTGTGTGTGTGTGTGTGTGTGTGTGTGTGTGTCTCGCCTTGTTGATTAATAATGGTAAAAAATTTTGGTTTGTGTCTGGCTCCCTCCTCCTCCTCCTCCTCCACCCACTGTCCTTGGGTACGTTGCCACACACACACACACACACACACACACACACACACACACACACACACACACACACACACACACACACACACACACACACACACACACACACACACACACATTTTCTTCTTCACATACTGACTCATTTCTTCTTTTTCGTCTTCCTTTTATTTGTTTGTTTTTCGCTTTGAGAGAGAGAAAAAGAAAGAGAGAGAGAGAGAGAGAGAGAGAGAGAGAGAGAGAGAGAGAGAGAGAGAGAGAGAGAGAGAGAGAGAGAGAGAGAGAGAGAGAGAGAGAGAGAGAGAGAGAGTATTAACATCTTTCTTTAGCTTGGAAATTCATCTCTCCATCTCATGTTGATGTTGAAGGAAGACATGAGAGAGATGCTTTTTTCCCTTCCTCCCTTCCTTCCTTCCTTTCTTCCTTCCTCCTTCCTCCTTCCTTCCTTCCTTCCTTCCTCCTTCCTCCTTCCTTTCCTTTCTTTTCTTTTTTCTCTCCTTCATTCTTACTTTCCTACATGCATTTCTTCTTTCCTTCTACTTCTTTCCTTTCTATTTACTCTTCTATCTGTTTGTCATCTTTTATTTATCTCCTTATTATTTTATTTTTCAGTTTTCTTGCTTACTCTCCTTTGGTATTTTTTCTTGCATTCCTCTCTTGCCTTATTCATCTCCGTTTATTTGTTTTAGTCTTCTCCAGCTCTTTGTATATTCTCTCCCTTCCTTCCTCTTCTTCCCCCTCCTCCTTCCCTTCCTCCTCCCTCTCCTCCTCTCTTCCCTTCCTTCTTCCCTCACATAAAGTCAGTCACTAAACAGAAGGTTATGAGAGGGTGAATGAGGTAGCGTTACCCTCCTCCTCTTCCTCTTCCTCCTCTTCCTCCTTCTCCTCTTCCTCCTTCTCCTCCTCTTCCTCCTCCTCCTCTTCCTCCTCCTCTTCCTCCTCTTCCTCCACATGCCACCCCACGCTATTTTTCCCCTTCTTCCTCCACCACCTACATATTTTCCTTCTTATCTTCCTCCCTTCCCTTCCCTTCCCTTCCCTTCCCTTCCCTTCCCTTCCCTTCCCTTCCCTTCCCTTCCCTTCCCTTCCCTTCCCTTCCCTTCCCTTCCCTTCCTTCCTTCCTTCCTTCCTTCCTTCCTTCCTTCCTTCCTTCCTTCCTTCCTTCCTTCCTTCCTTCCTTTACCATCCTATCACATCACCACCACCACCACCACCTAAAGCAGCAGGTAGGGCGGGTTTGGGC
Source organism: Cancer borealis (assembly GCA_036785275.1). Taxonomy (NCBI): domain Eukaryota; kingdom Metazoa; phylum Arthropoda; class Malacostraca; order Decapoda; family Cancridae; genus Cancer; species Cancer borealis. The sequence continues at coordinate 3,738 of JAXIVD010007627.1, forward strand.
GGGATTAGGCGGGATTGGGCGGGATTGGGCAGGATTGGGCGGGGTAGTTGACTGGCAAGGCGGGTGGCGGGTGGTGGGTCTAGATACATCTTTTTTTATGACCTTGCTTATTGAATACATTAGGTTATGGCGTTCCTGTAAGCGCGTGCCAAGACTCTACGTAGGAGACGCTCACTCAATACCTGAAAGAAATGCTGAAAATAGTCTTAGAAATGAAGGGGAAATAAATAAAATGGAAAGGAAATAAAGTAAAAAAAATGGTCTTAGAAATGAAGAGAATAATTAAAATAAAAAATCGTATAAATGGAGGGAATAAATAAAAAAAAATAGTCCTAGAAATCGTGGGAAATAAATAAAGTTGAAAATTAGTCTTAGAAAGGGAAGGGAAATAAAGTAAAAAAAAAAAAGTCTTATAAATGAAGGAAATAATAAAAATAAAAAATCGTATGAATAGAGGGAATAAATAAAGTTAAAAAAAAGTCTTACAAATGGAGGGAAATAAATACTCGAAAAATAGTCTTAAAAAGGGGAAATAAATGAAATAAAGAAATTATTGCCAGAGTATTTAGTCAGTAATAGCAAGAGGTCATAGGTGTATTAATTATAATATTTAGCTAGTAATTAACCTGGTATTTAAAAGCAGTGGTAATGACACACACACACACACACACACACACACACACACACACACACACACTATAAACAATCACATTAGGCTTCCACTACTAGTCTGGATTTTTGTTATTAATTCACCCATACATTTTACATCAGGTTGTCCCTCTGGTTGGGGGAGCACCTGTCTGCCTCACCCCCCCCCCCACCCCCTATCACCCATCCCCCTATCACCCATCACCCCCACTCCTCGTCCCATCACTTGTCTTCACCTGTCCTCACCTGTCCTCACCTGTCCTTACCTGTCTTTACCTGTCTCATAAACATATTTTTTTCATTCTTTGCATTTTCTGTTTGTGTTCGTTCTGTTTTTATTTATTTATTTTTTCACTATATGTACCTGTTTTTCACCTGTTTTTTTTTCAATACATATCTTTGTTTGCATGTATGTCAGTCAATCTATACGTTGCAATGTGTTTATATTCCATACACACACATATATATAAAAAACAAAAAACAAACTAATCTTGTATACCTATTTTTCACATGTAAATCTCAACAGGTAACAATCAACACTTTTTTTCTCCCTTCACATCCTACAGGTTATACAAATGTTCAAAGGATGTAAGCTGGAGGACATGCCGCCACACATCTACTCGGCAGCCCAGGCATCCTACCGAGACCTTCTGGCTACGAGGAGAGACCAAAGCATCGTGTTTCTTGGGCGTTCTGGGGCGGGGAAGACTACCAACTTTAGGCACATTTTGCACTACCTGGCGTTGGCTGCTGGGGCCACTAATAAGATACTGACAGGTGAGTGTGTGTGTGTGTGTGTGTGTGTGTGTGTGTGTGTGTGTGTGTGTGTGTGTGTGTGTGTGTATGTATGTGTGTATGAGAGAGAGAGAGGTGTGGTTGAATGGTAAGAAATGTTGGGTTTTTGAAAGGTAAGGGAAGTGGGATGTGGTAGGAATGGGGAAAAACCTCCTCCCCTTTCTCCTCCTCCTCCTCCTCCTCCTCCTCCTCCTCTTCCTCCTCCTTCTGGTCCTTGTGTTGGAATGCAGATTTTGACATAATCATTTCATTAACCTGGAATTTTATCTACTAATGAATTTCTCATCTGGTAATGGTCGTGAGGAATGCGAGAACCAAGGCATCGGAAACACAGGCGGATACGAGTCCTTTTATCATTATTATTATTAGTATTGTTATTATTATGTCCTTGAGGTTATTGGATACATTTTATTACATGTTAAATAGACGTCTCTTTTGTAGTATCTTTTTGTATTTGAATTTTGTCCAGCTTCCTATCTTTCCAATATCTCTAATAGCTTTCGAGAAAATGATGATAAAAGTTATGTTTTGGAATGCCTATACAGGAGTAGCCACTGTAGAAGAGTTGACCTTTGATTAGTAGCAGGTGTAGTGTGTAGGTGTAGGTGTAGCATCCAGTGGTGGTCTTGAATGGTCTGCAGGTGTATATTTCCATGACCTGATCTGGTTAATGAGGATGAAGGGAGAGGGGCAGAGAGGGACACTAATAGGATGTATAGCCACTAGTAGCTTGTATTTAGTTGTAATTATTTCAGTCTACAATAGGAAACCAGCAAGATTGGTTTTTTTTAACTTTTTTTTTATACATGTTAAGTTCCTTGCTACATTCCATTCTTTTCCGACATGATTTAAATGATATTATGGTGTTGATTTAAGAGAACTTGATGTAAAAGTAAGTAGAGGTGTTAGTCTAGTCTATCATAGCCTTAAAAATATACCTTCAACACACACACACACACAAACGTATATACTTATTAACTCTTTTCCTTTCTTTTTAGTTGAGAAGTTGAACGCGATATCCACACTGCTTGAGGCTTTTGGCAACAGTCGGACGGTCATGAACACCAATGCCACTCGCTTCACACAGATCTTCAGCCTCGACTTTGACCACTCAGGACAGATTGCCTCAGCCTCCGTACAGGTGAGTTAATTAAGAGCATCAGTGTTCATTGTATTTATTTGTTATTCATTGTTACGGTATATTTTTTTTTTTGTTAATTAATTTATTCATTGTTTTGTTATTTTGTATTATTTTTTTCCCTTAACATTTTTATTCATAATCTTTATATTTTTATTCCTTTATTTCTTAACATTTATTTATTTATTTTTCATTTGCCAGTTTGTTTTAGTTTTAATTTTTCTTCTTATTCATTATTACTTCATTTTGGTACATTTTTTTATACATTTTTATTCATAACCACCTCATTTCTTTCATATATTTTTGTTCTATGGCCCATAACTGTTTACTAAATATACTAAAACATCCTTATTCTATAGAAAGAAAAAAAACAAACAATATACAACTTCATTATATACTTAAAAAAAACCTACATTATTCCTTATCAACATTCTTAATAAATACCTTGAAAACCTCCATAATATCTACCTTAGCAGCCTCAATCATCCTTCCGCAGGTATACATGCCGGAGAAGACGAGGGTGGTAAGGAGGCCAGAGGGGGAGCCAAACTATCACATCTTCTACCAGCTCCTCTCGGGGGCTGACTCGGACCTAAGGAGGATGCTGGGCCTTGAGAACCTGTCTGAACCTAACTTGTTTATGACGCCGCTGCAGAGAGTAAGTGTGGTGGTGGTGGTGGTGGTGGTAGGGTGGAGAGAATGGTGACTGTGTTTTAGGGAATAATATGTAGTGGTGATTGTGGTGGTGGTGATGATGGTGTGGTGATGCCTTTCCAGTGGTGTTATAGGTAGTATTGGTGTTGATATAGGAACAGAACTTGAAAAAAAAGATATATTTTATGTGATTTTTTTGGCTATGAAAGGAGTAGAACGGATTATTATTTGTGGATTTCTCATTTTCTTGGGTATCTGTTTTGTAAAGTTGGCGAATGTTGAGGTAGTAGCAGTAGTAGTAGAAATAGTAATAATAGTAGTAGTAGTAACAGTAGTGGTAATGATAATAGCATGTTTTCAACCTTACATCCTTTGAACATTAATATAACCTGTAGGATGTGAGAGGGTAAAAGATATTAATTACTACCTCTATCATGATTCTTCCCTAGAGTGAGGACCGTCAGAAGGCCGGCATTGCGTGGGCAAGGATTCGGGCAGCCTTGGACGTGCTGGGAGTGTCACCCGAGGAGCAGTATGCCATCTGGTGTGTGCTGGCTGCCATATATCACCTCGGCACTGCTGGGGCAACGAGAGGTGAGTGTGTGTACCTATGTGCGTGCATGTATGTGTCACGTTCATGAAGTAAGTTAATGATAGTCAACTTTATGATACTTACATCTTATACTTCTATGTGTGTGTATGTGTATAGATATAGTAATTGTTCCATACATTTTCTCACTATATATTCACACTATCATTATTTTACAACGCTAAGAGTCTGTTGTTTATACTTACAGCGGCAACGGGTAATAAATTCCAGTTCAGTAAGCCAGGCAGTTCCCAACGCGCTGCTAACCTACTTGGGACATCTGTGGAGGAGTTAACACGCTCCATCTTCTACTCCACCCCCACCACACCCTCCTCCCGGGCTTCCTTCAGGTAAAGATCATTCCTCTGTGTCTCTGTGTGTCTCTGTTCGTCTGTACTGAGTGATGATTTTGTTTTCGTTGATTTGTATTGAGTGTAAAAGCTTATAGGATGGATGTGAAAGGTGGTGGTGTGTTTTTGTGTGATTGTGTAAAGGTGTTGGGTGATTTTTCTTGTTTTATTGTTATTTAATCTACAGTTTGGTGTTTAGAGGAGCCTAGGAAGATGTATTTTTATCTCCCACAAGGATTTATTTTGTGTATATATTAGTAATTTGTATATATTTTTTCTTTTTAGGTGTTCAATCAAATGCAGAAATGTGTATATATGTAATTACAGTTTATATACAACTTTTTACTGAACACTTTAATTTTACAGGTTCATTCAATTAGACATTTAGGAAAAAATCTAACTGATAGACCTTGTATTAATAATCATTTAACTAAACAAAGCATTTCATACGCCAACTGGTTCTGTTATATGCATTGAGAACACACCTCCAATTAATGAGTGCAGAAGCAGGTGTTGCAGTGCATTCACAACTATTTATTTCACTCATTAATTCCTTCATCATTCAGCAGAAAAAAAAGGAAAAAAAAAGGAATATGGCTTTTTATTTAACTATTTTGATCTATTTATTTATTCCTTTTTTTTTTGAGAACATCGAGTCACTTCTGTTCTTCTTTCTTTCAGCAGTCTTCTCGATACTTGCGATGAGATTATTGACATGATTCAACAGGCAGGGGAAGGTGTTAGGTACAGTGTTGGTTCCCTTACCATCTGGCACCACCCCCTCCACCCTTTCCACCACCTCCACAACCTCCACCACCTCCTCCACCCCTTCCCTCACTTCTCACACCACCCAACCCTCACCTCTCTATATCTGTATCTCATTATTTATCCCTTTTCCTTCCCCTCGCACTCCTTTCCTTCACGGTAAATCCTTCATAACTCTGTTCTCACTCGTCTATGCTTCGTTCTTTTGTCTTACTTCTATATACTTTCCCTCTCTCACTCTCTTTCACTTCTGCTTTTAATGTTGGTTTTTATCAATGTTTCTTTCCTTCTATCTTCACATTTTTCATCTCTGTTCCTGCCGTCCTTCCTCCACCTGTCCCTCTCCCTGTCCCCTTGAGTCACCCTCCAGCACACTCCGCCCAGCCTCACACACTCTTCAACGAGCTGATAGTTGCTGCTTTTTTGGTGTTAACAGCACTCTTGTAATGGTTACCAAGGCTCTCAAGAACTTTGTCATGTATTTTATTGGTTTTCCACATTGTAATTCTGTGAAAATGAATATCTACAAATTGGATGTTTAATGCCAGATTAAATAAGAAATTAATTGTTCAGTAAGTTTTGATTCAGTCATCGTTTTGCAGTTTTAAACGTAGAAAATGAGACTAAATATGTTGTTGAAAACATAGTTTTAGATGCTAATGTATTTGATGATAAAAATTTTTGTCAATGTTTTTATAAATGGTAATTGTCACCAATTTTTCTTGATATTCATTTTGAAAGCGTTTTCACATAATTTGTTGGAAAAGTGGACATTTTTTTCTGCATTCCTACTTGGCTTTGTAATGGTTTTGATCCATTTAATATTTGTAACGGATATTGAGCCTTGAGTAACGGAGATATTATTTGCCTTTTATCTCTTACTGTTTTCCAAACTCTCTTATTAGAGTTTGTGAAAGTTTTTACCAGCTGCTTAATATTTCTAGATGTTGTATTTGATGTATACATTTTATATTCTCAGTGATTAATAAGTTGTCAGTAACTGTACTTTTTAACACCATTATTCACAGTCTTTTTTCTTTCACTCTTACATTAACCAGCACAGTCACTAAGAAACTCTTCATCACCTTTTAGTCATTACCTGCAGTGTGTGGGACCCCCAACACTGGTGCCCTGTGGTGTGTAGGGGACGTGCATGCTAACACCAATACTAGAACACAACTCACTCCTCCTTCACTCACTAGCCATGAGCGAGAATGGTAGTTCTGAGTATGAGGCAGATAGACAGACAGACAGACAGACAGACAGACAGACAGACAGACAGACGTACAGACAGACATTGGTAGCAGGCTGGCATGCAGGTCTTCTAGCAGGACTCAGCTAGTGTAGAGCATAGAACAGCCACTCAGAGAAACACACTTAGGTCACTAGGAGAATGTCTATGTATAAAACCTAACTCATTGCTGTTATGTTATGTTCCCCCATTTTAAAAAACACATCAGACTTATTACCCAAAAAATATTAAATCAAAACTAAATAACAATATATAAACTGAGTAAGAAAACCCTATATATACACACCCATTTAAACCTCAACATAAACTCCAATTAAATAACCCAGAAACACATATAAACCCCTAGTCATGCTCTCACAGGATCGGATCAACAGTGAATAACCTTGATGTAACCCCACAGAACCACCTCCCCCACTGAAAGGCCCACAGAGCGTCCTGAGGGTCTGGAGGCTCTAGAAGGCATGGCAACAGGACTCTATAGTGAAGCCTTCAATGCAATAGTGGCGCTTATAAACAGGTGGGTCTTGGTAATGGAAGAAATAAAGGACTTAGGTTTGGGTGAAGATAATGGAGTTGTAAAGAAGAAAACAATGCTAATAATGATGATAAGAAGAATAAAACTTTCTAATCCACTCATCCACACTATCTTGTCTCCCTCATCCACAGGTGTATCTCCACATCCGCCCACACATCCAACTCGATCCTTGTGGTGGATGCTCCAGGCTTCCAGAATCCAGCGTCGTGTGGGAGGACCTCTGGAGCTACCTTCCATGACCTCTGCCACAACTACACACAGGAGCGCTTCCAAATGCTCTTCCATGACACTACCTTCACCGCACAGACAGACAGATATGCACAGGTGAGGAGGATGTGTTTAGCCTCTACTTTCCAGATTTCTTTAGCCTCTCCTTTCCAGATTATATCGTACTTTTAGCTGTTGTCGTTCCAGATTTGTTAGTTAGTCAGTCTATTTTTCGTTAGTAATCAAGACAAGTATTAAGGTTTGCTTCTATATAGGAGGTGAATAAATGCTAATAACTAGTCTTCATCATTATATAGATAGTTAAAACGAATGTGTGTGTTTGTATTTATATAGTTCTAAATATACTAATACATTTCTGTTTGTAGATATTAAGAAAGATTGGCATTGTACATACATTCTGCTACACAGAATTGTAACATATACTAACCAATGGCTGTGGTGTTGTGTTTACGTTCATTTATGGTCAGCCTGCAAGGGATCAGGCATCACACAGCCTGCAACACCCCTCCACACACACCACCTCCCACAGCCACCACCACACACCACTACTACTGCTGATTTATGACACCATACATACCACACCAACACCACTACAAGTAAATCATTTTCCTACCATACATTACATCAGATTTAGGTATGGATGGAAAATTATTGATGTAAATTCCATAATCTGTTGCTCATGGGTGGAGAAATATCTTGTTTAATTGACTCTATGGGTTCTCTAACATATTTTACCCATGTATTCCGTAGGAGAACATTGAGTATGGTGATGTAGCAGATGAGATCGGCACTCCGGCACCTCTCATCGCACTCATCGACAAGGCGTCATCAAACTGTGTGGTTCGGACGTCTCAGATTGACTTAAGGGAGTCAGACCGGCGTGGGCTGCTGTGGCTGCTGGACGAGGAGGCAATCTTCCCCGGCGCTACTGATCAGTCCTTCATGGAGAGACTGTACGCCCATTATGGTGACCGAGGTGAGGCTGGACTGACCTGCTGTACCTACATAAAAAAAAACTGTTAGAAATAATGACTGATACCTATGTTGCAGAATTTTGTTAATAGCTGAGTAGGTTAGATGGTGTTATTGATAGACACACTTCCTCACTTCTCCTCCCTGCAGAGTACTCCCAGCTGCTGAAGAAGGGAGCATCACCAGAACAGTTCACCCTCCAGCACTTCCAGGGAACCAACCCCGTCACGTACTCCATCCAGAACTGGCTGAGGGCGTCACGGGAGAACCCAGTCATGAGGCAAGCGGCGGCCCTCCTGCAGGAGTCAAATAAGTAAGTTTTTTTTTTTTGTCTTGTGATGTTCTGTGTTTTTAATGGGTGACTGATAGAGATGTGAATGGGTATTTTTTTATCGTTAGGTGCTTCATTTGTATCTTTTTACTTCTGAGATAATCATATGCTTTAATAGAGATAGATATACATGTGTTCAATCAATTCCTGCATTTCACTTAAGAATTGGATAAGAAATAAACTCATAAATGGTGTTGATGTTTGTATACACACCTTTAAACATACACCTGCTTAACACCACAACACACAATACCTTGACCAACACCCATTTTCTTCACACCTTCCCAGAGAGACCCTGAGCCGGCTGTTTGTGTTCAGCCGCGGCCCCGTCAGCAACACCATCAGTGGGTCTGTGGTGGGCATCGAGGGCTCACAGTCCCTCCGCCGCGCCTCCTCCATCAGGAGAGCCTTCACCACGGGCACCGCAGGCATCAAGCGCAAGAGTGTGTGTCTGCAGGTCAAGTTCACTGTGGTGAGTGTACAACCCGAAAGGCTTTGTGTTAGGT
>JAXIVD010007628.1:0-19575 GCA_036785275.1 Cancer borealis
ATTGAGATTATTACGAGTCATATTAAATTATTTTTATCAAACAATAGGTTGTAGACAGAATTAAATAAAGAATTAAATAAAGAAAGTTTCATCTCTATACAGATTGTTTGCTTTTTAGGTGGGGGAGAAATAATCTTGCGGGGAGGAGTGGGAGTCATAATCTTGCAGGGGAGAGGGGATTGGGGGAGGATAGTTATAATCTTGCTGGGGGAGGAGAGGTGGGAGAAAGGGGAGGGTAGTCATAATCTTGCTGGGGGAGGGGATGCGAGACGAGCATGGGAGGAGGGGAGTAGAGAGAGAGGAGGGGAGTCATAATCTTGCTTGGGGAGGGGAAGGGGGTGAGAGAGGGGAGGGTAGTCATAACCGTGTTGGGTGACTAGTGACCGACACTGAACATGAACTCAACTCCGAAGCAAACACAGTCTGTAGCCTCGACGTTACTGGTTAGTGCAAGTGTTGTGGGAAGAGGAGGAGGGTAGGGGGAGGGGTGGAGAGTTGTTGGTAGAGGGGTTGGGGTTGTGGTATGAATTGTTGTGGGCAGAGGTAGGATGGGGTAGGAAGTGCATGAGTAGAGGGTTTGAGGGTGCTAGGAAGTGGTAAGGTGGGTGGGGGTAGGAAGTAGTGTGGGAAGAGAGTTGAGGGTGAGTAGATAGTATTGTAGACTTGTCATTATCTCCATTGGTTTCCCTCGTGCCTTGTTTTCTCGGTACTTGTGGGGCAGCACGTGGACAATGACACATTCAGGATAAGCCCTTTTGACCACACTGAAGGCTGGTCTGGGTGGATAGACTGCATGGACCTGGGGGAGATGTCCTTCACGGGGGTCTTCTGATGTTTAGTTACTACTCCTTAAGAACACTTTTAACACTACTTAATAGCCTTGTGATCCCTTGTTATCAGCTGGTCATGGTCTTTTAACTTATAAATGTTCAGTCACGTATCATCTGTATTTATGTTTTTTTGTTTTTTTATCATTTTATTACTTTATTCATTGGAAGAAATAATTTAAAGAATGAATATATAAAATGTTCTCATCGCAAGCCGAGGAATCACCATCAAAATCAGGCCTTTGAATACTGTTATAAGGTATGTACAAAATATAACCGGAAATAAAGGAAGGAACCGACCTCTCTGAATTTATTATCTCGAGTTTGAAATGACCAAAGCAATTGACGTTAATTATGCAATATGTATATCATCTTGTATTTACCACCGAAGATGTATATAGCAAAAACTGATGTATCAATGTTATTTCTGTTTTCTATTTACTTATTGCTATTTCTTATTTATATTTGCTAACTGCTACTTTTTACTTGGCCTTTATGTACACGTTAAAAGGAAGCATTTATCATCCTCCTTCATCACGTTACACCAAATGACTTGAAACTTCATTGCTCGCTTCTCTTGAAAAGAAATTCACACAACTTGCGCGTGCCACAATTATTGCTCGTAACTGTGGTTGGAGTTTGTTTATAAAAGAGTATCAGTTTGGTTTGTGTTGCCAGACTGACTTACAACTTTAAATACTTAGATTACATTAGAGGAAAGGAAGGGAGGAGGGAAAGAAATGGAAAGAGAGAAGTGATATGTTAAGGAGAAAAGGCAAGTAAACAAAAAGAGAGAGAGAGAGAGAGAGAGAGAGAGAGAGAGAGAGAGAGAGAGAGAGAGAGAGAGAGAGAGAGAGAGAGAGAGAGAGAGAGAGAGAGAGAGAGAGAGAAAAAAAATAGGGGTTGTTTCCTGAATAACCTTTGACCATATATTTCGGGAGGGATCACGTGAGAGAAGGAGAAAGGAAAGAGGGTTAGAGGAGAAAAGGAGGGATGGAGGGAGGAGAGTAGAAGAAGTCTACCTGGCCTCTGTTCCAACCATCAGATGGAAACGAGGGGAGAGACAGACAGAGGGGAGAGGAAAGAGAGGGAAGAAGAGAGAAGGAAAGGCGATGTAGAGCCAAAGAGGGGGAAGGAGATGGGAGTTGAAGGGAGAGGGGGAGAGAGGAGAAGAAAGACGATGTAGAGCCGAAGAGGGAGAAAGGAATGGGAGATGAGGGGAGAGGGGAGAGAGGAGAGAGGAAGAGAGGGGTCGTGAGCACCTGGATGGGCAGCACAGGTAGTAAGGGGAGTAACGGCAGCTATTATTACAGCCATTAGGAACAGCCATTAGCATGCTGTTGTTAGCGTTCCCTTTGTGAGGGGAAAGGGGGAAAGGGGGATCAGAAGGTGGACGAGAGGAAGGCAGGGGAAGCAATGGAAAGCATTTAAAGGGAATCTAGACTGCAATGGAAGGGGAATGCTGGTGAAGAGGGGAAGGGGAGGGGAATGCAGCTGAGGGGGAGGGAAAGGGGAAGGGGAGGGGAATGCAAGGTGTATATGGAAATGTATTGTAAAGGTGTAAGAGGGGAAGGAAAGGGGGAAGAAGGGGAGGTAAAAAGTAACCATTTCCTTTCCCCTTTTTACCCTCCCTTACTCCCTTAACTAATTCCACGATACACAGACGTAACTTAAACTTAATCTTCCTCTTTCCTTCCCTCCTTCCTTCTCCCTCCCTCCCTCCTTTCTTCCCTTCTCCTCCTCCTCCTCCTTTTCACACGCAACACATCCCTTCCCCTCTCTTCTTTATTTACTTAAAAGCTTCACCGCATAATTGTAATCACATTAACTACTTAACCAGATAGACTTCTCATGCAGATTCCTCCTCTTCCTCCTCGTTTTTCTTTCATTCCTTCATTGATAAACAAAACAAAGAAAAAGAAAGAGAGATAGAGAGAATTGTGTATGATACGAGTACTGCATTGGATAGATTATAAGCTTTGATCAACACGGGAACTTTCTATTTGGGGTCAAACTTAGTACTGAAGCCTTCCTTAAGTCAATCTTCCGCCCGCCAAACACATTAGTAAGTTGCGTTGATCGGTGTTTCAAGCCAACGCCTCCCTTACCCCTTGGCGTTGAAAGGTTAACGTTAAAAAAAATATATATATATAATAATAATTATGAAATGAGAGAGAGAAAGAAAGAGAGAGCGAGAGAGAAAAAGAGAAATGAGAGGTCAGGGAAGGAGACAAAAACTATGTAATAACACACACACACACACATACACACACACACACACACACACACACACACACACACACACACACACACACACACACACACACACACACACACACACACACACACACACACACACACACACACACACACTCTCATTGGGTACTAGTGCAAATCAAATGCTAATGAGAGAGAGAAAAAGAGAGAGAGAGAGAGAGAGAGAGAGAGAGAGAGAGAGAGAGAGATAGATAGATAGATAGATAGATAGATAGATAGATAGATAGATAGATAGATAGAGATAGAGAGAGAGAGACGCTAACTCACCCTGACACCTGCCTGCCTCTCATTAACCTCCATCACACGCACCTGTCACAACCCTGGCTGTCTAATGACTTATTAAGCCTCAACATGACCAAGAAACTACATCCCTCCTTCTCTCTTCTCCTATTGGCTCCTTAATAGTGACGTAATAGTGGCTGCCTCCTCCCATTGGCTATCATTACTATTATTATTAGTATTAGTAGTAGTAGTAGCAGTAGTAGTAGTAGTAGTAGTAGTAGTATGTAGTTATTGTTTTGCAATCTAAATGTTTTCGTTGTTGTATATTACTGTTTATGAAAATTAAAATAAAGTAACATTAGTGGAAGACATAATACTAGACGTAACATTACCAGTAGCAGCAATAACAATACCAACAGTAGGTCGTGATAAAAAAAAATGCAACATAACAATAATAACAACGACAACAATACATACAGTCCGTGGTAAAAATAACAAACAGAAATAACAGATGAGATGGGGGTGAAGGGGAAGGGGTGGAGGAAGGGAAGGGAGGAGGGAGAAGGGGAGTGGGTGAGTGAGTGACCATTGCAAGTCCAGTTCATGTCACGTTTAGGTCAGCTCGTGTCTATAACATGATGAGCAGCGGCTGATAGAACAACAATAACATCATATCATTTGTACAGTGTTCACGTGTATCATTAAATCAACTGAATATTTGCCTTCACGTGACTGAGCGAGACCACGTGACCAGATTGAGAGAGAGAGAGAGAGAGAGAGAGAGAGAGAGAGAGAGAGAGAGAGAGAGAGAGAGAGAGAGAGAGAGAGAGAGAGAGAGAGAGAGAGAGAGAGAGAGAGAGAGAGAGAGAGAGAGTGAGAGAGAGTATTATACTGTAATAAAGAGATTTAGCATTAATATTACTGGAAGCTGATTCTGATTGGCTTGGTGTAATTGATTCTCTTTTGTTTTATAAGTAATCGTCTTATTCGAATCCAACCCTTTAATGATTGTAGGGTTTTTTGCGTTTCTAGTAGTTCCAAGTCTTCATTAATTCTTCTTGTTTATATTTTATTTCATTTTTCACTTGCACTCTATACTTTGTTTTTCTTGCTTTTTAACAGTTTCACCTTAAATAATATTCTCTTTTTTCACCCCTTTATAAGACTCTGCTTTTTTCTGCCTTTGCAATAGTTCACATCTCAAATATCGTAGTTTTTTTGCTTTTTGTCGTCTTTTTCACACTTTTCAGGATCCTGCTTCTGTCTTTTCCAACAGGTCACATCATGAATATTGTCATTTTCTATTCATTTTTTTCCATCCCCTCAAAACCTTATTTCTTTTTTTCCACTGGTAGATGATGAGGTTTTTGTGTTTCAATACGGAGATGGTATTTTTTCATAGTCTTTGTGATGACATTTGAGGGAAAAAATCTTACATGTTTTTTCCTTATTTCCAGTTGCCAGTCAAGGTTTATCTCAATCATCCTGTGATTTACTCCAATTCAGGTAAAGTGCACGTACCTGTATTAGTAATTATTTCATTCCTAAAGGTAAACAGAAACAAAAAAAAATGCTTACCTTTACATACCTTACCTGCACTTGAGAATTTTGTTTTTATAATCATCAATATCCCAGTTTGATTTTCACTTCCAATGGGATGAATTATATTAAAGTACAAAGCTCCATTAAGCTTTGTGTCATCAAGTGATTCCCTCTCGCCAATAATCAGTGTAATGATGGTATAGTGTTTGTTTATAATGAGTTTAATGTACTTAGTTACATGAATATTTACATTTTTATATATACATGTTTTAGGTTATTTTATGTTGTTTGCATATCATTTCGTACGTATGCATAGACTAAATTGATTTGAGCTCTGTAAAGGGAAGGCTTCAACGAAAGAACCTTATTTTACTTCAAAGAAAACTATGAATAATATGCCAGGATATGTGGTTATCTATATAAAAAAATTATATTGCTTAAAAACAAACATGTAATCAAGCAGTAGTTAATTTGTTTTGAAGGAACTATTAATGGCTGGTTGTCACTCTTTTTATATATTGTAGGATTTATGTGCCACTGATCTACAACTTTGATAAATGGGTATCTGATTTATAGACATGGGATCAGCTCAGTGTTTTGTTCATTCATCTTTGTCGATTGGTTAGAGTATAGTAAAGAAATAGTAATGAGTGATTATGAAGTGGAATTTTAACTCTGATATAGTGAAGGCAAAGTCAGTTTTTTTTACTTAATTTATAACTTCATTGAATAGCTTATGACTTTCAAGAATCCGAAATGCAAGTTTTCGAAGAAGTAAATTTTTGAGTAAAAGAAATTTTTTTTTAAAACAGGAAACATCAATTAATATATAAAATAAAATAAAATCCGGTAGCTTACTGTAAATATTTTTTTAAATCCAGAACACACTTTCGGTACATTATTATTATTTTCATGCAGGATAACGAAAATTTCACCCATAAAACGGATAGAAGAGACGTGGAGTAAAAACGTAACCTGCGTTCCCTGCTTCTTAGCCTTTGTGGTCTTGTTAACCTCGCTCGATAACTAACAACCACCAACTTGAAACTCGTGACAATCATGCAAAAACATAACCTGTCATTCAGTTGTTGATGACCGTCACACCACCACCACCACCACCACCACCACCACCACCACCACCACCACCACCACCACCACCTATCAACTACTACCACCAAGGGATATAACAAGGGCGCCAATCTACATTACAGGCCACAAGATTACAGAAACATCAGCATTACCAGTCAGAAGTACAGTATCCACCCAATATAGTGTTCGCAGTGCCCCACAAGGTAATTCCAATACCGCACGAATGGGTTCAAACATGCAATCGTCTGGTACTTGATGACCGTTGCCGTCCGTCTAATATAACCCTGAAGAAGGTAGTAGATCAGGTGCAGACTTTTGAATTCATACTTCACATTGAGACTCTTAATGATAAAGGAACGTGACTCGGATCTATTGGTCTGTTTTTAACCTTTGAAAAATATTGACCAAGTTTATATTCGTCAGAGAAAGTAGTTGATTTTTTTTTTTTTTACTTTCAATAATCATTTTCATTTATTCAATAATAATGATAATTTTAATAGTAGTAATGATAATGAAAATAATAATCATGACAATAATAATGATATAAAAATGACAAAACTCGATACCCTAAATTATAAAAAAAAAAAAAAAAAAAAATTCTGAATGACATATAGCATAACCAAAAAAATTAATACATAAGTTCAATGTTTTTTTTTCAGGTTTTTTAAGTATATAATATAATAGTTCCCCTAAAGACACAGTTCCTTTTCATCCTCGTTTGTCCCTTTAGTCGCCTTTTTTACGACACACAGGGGACACCAGGACATGTATTCTAGTAAATCTTAAGGGGACAATAAATTAGACGTAAAAGATAATAGAGAGAGCAAAAAAACCTAACCGAGACACGCAAACACTATAAAAAATGAGTCTAACAATGTTCCCTTCCGTTTTCTTTTCTTCTGTTCCCGCCAAAACAAGGAATCAATTACGCCATATAATTCAAGGTCCCTCCCTGTGTTGCCCTTCTCTTTCAGTCCCCCACGAGCCTCTTTATTTGAGTGGCACACGGAACACAGGAGGAGGAGGAGGAGGAGAAAGAAGAAAAGAAGAAATACAAGGAGAGAAAAAGAAGAAAGGAGGAGGAGGAGGAGGAGGAGGAGGAGAGTGCCAGGGAAGTCACTCAATATTTTAGAGTCAATGTCGCAGCTTCTCTGGAGGATCTAAGCGAGGGTCACCGATGTATATTGTGGAGAGAGAGAGAGAGAGAGAGAGAGAGAGAGAGAGAGAGAGAGAGAGAGAGAGAGAGAGAGAGAGAGAGAGAGAGAGAGAGAGAGAGAGAGAGAGAGAGAGAGAGAGAGAGAGAGAGAGAGAGAGAGAGAGAGAGAGAGAGAGAGAGAGAGAGAGAGAGAGAGAGAGAGAGAGAGAGAGAGAGAGAGAGAGAGAGAGAGAGAGAGAGAGAGAGACGAGTACAACTGAAATAGGAAAAAACATATAGTTACTGATAAGATAAGTGTAATAGTAGTAGTAGTAGTAGTAGTAGTAGTAGTAGTAGTAGTAGTAGTAGTAGTAGTAGTAGTAGTAGTAGTAGTAGCAAAGGTTTTTTTTCTTCTTTTATTTTTGCTGAAATTGAAGAAACAAAAAGATAATTCCTCAAAACACGCTTTCAGGTAGCAACACAATAACTTCCCTTCCCTTTACACTATATGTTTCACTCACCCTCTCTTCCTGCCTCCTAGACCAGCATAGCGTCGATAGCCATACACTGTCATCCCTCTGCTTCACCCTCTCTCCTTCACACGACTGACTCTTCATCTGATCCTATTGCTTTCGCCTTCCCCTAACATGTCTCAACGTGCTCCCTTCTTTTTTTATATACCATTTGAAAAAAACGAAGAAAAAAGTTTATCTAGTACATTTAGATAAAGAAAGAAAAAGTAGTTGTAGTAGAAATCATATTAATTTCAACGATGACTTTGTAAATTATGCACGTCCAACCTCATTCAATTAGTCAGTTCATAAGAGATAATGAAACAGAGAAATTTAGATTGTTCTTAAACTTACCGCTAAAGAAATTAAAAATAAAAGGGTTACTTAGCTCTTACATTAGAAAGTTAGAGAGAAAGGCTGAGTGTTATAGTTAATAGATCCTGTTTAACTATGCTGGGAGAGAGAGAGAGAGAGAGAGAGAGAGAGAGAGAGAGAGAGAGAGAGAGAGAGAGAGAGAGAGAGAGAGAGAGAGAGAGAGAGAGAGAGAGAGAAGAATGTATAATTAGTTTTCAACAGAACATTACTAACAGTGGAAATTTCAATGCTACGACTGAATATTTTTGACAGACACGACCTACGAGGAAGGTAAAGGAATGGGATGGATAGAGTAAGTAGCCTCCCACTCTACCCAGTTTAATAAGTTGGTATAGTTTAGGCCTTGCCATGATATATACAAGGGACACACTCGATACAAAGGGAAAGTAAAGCTCTTGTTTCACTCCCTGCACTTTACACCATTTCCATTTCAACCTTCCTTCTCCCGTTCGTCTCATTACTATTTCGTCACTCGCTTCACTGTTTCTCCCTGGACACACGACTTTCTCATTAGGTGCTGACTCGCGTTTCCACCTTCTCATCACACCTGTCTCATTATTCAGCACCTGCCCGTCTCTGGCTTCCTAATCCAGTACTCTTGCACCTCTCTCCTCCGCGAGCCTCAAACCCACAAACCTCACATTGAATACATAGGGATGATCACCTTGAGGGAACGCAAAATTAGGTCAGATGTTGAGAGGGAATGAGTACCAAAAAAAGTGGAGATAAAGTGGATTCTAAGGGTAGGGAAGAGGAAAAACATTGGACAAAGTAAGGGAAATAGCATATAAAGTATTAAGAGGTAGTCAAAAATGCAAGAGGCAAGGGAGAGAGGAATGAAATGTGGTGGTGAAGGTAAGGAGGAGGAATAACGAGAGGTGGTGAGGGAATGGAGGGAAGATGGCAAGGAAAATAGGGTGTGTCGGTCGTAGGGTTAGAGAAATACGAGAGGAAATGTGAGAGAGGAGTGAAATGTGGCGGTGAGTGTAAGGAGTGTGGGATATGATGTGTGTTGGTTGGTATTTGAAGAGTGTGTGTGGGGGGGGGGGTGATAGGTGTGGTTGGGTGGGGAGGAGAAGGAGGAGGAGGTGGAGGAGGAAAGGGGAAGGAGGAGGAGAAACAGGTGGGTTAAAGGCAGGTGTGGGGATTACGTAGGTACATGCAGGTGGGCCGCGACACAGGTGCTATCGGGCGAAGCAAAAGCGATCCGCCTTTCAAGTTGATATAGGGAAAACATGGCAAAGGAAGGAAAAAAAGTGAGAGAAATTCGTCTAAAAGTGGAAAATGATGAAGGTATTTTGTGTGTAAGAGAGAAAAAAAAATAATAGTCATGGGTGAAAAAAAATAAAATAAAAAAGGGGAGTGTGTGTGTGAGAGACTGTTGTAAAGTGTAATACAGAAGATAGAGAAAGTATGAAAACAAAGGCGTTAGATGCGTGCGTGTGGGGAGAAGTGACGAGGGGGAGAATGACCCTAGGAGACGTGTATGAAGTTATGTGTGAGAGGTGAGAGGTGAGAGGGAGGCTGTATGAGATTAAGGCCACATAGGATAGGATGCTGGGATGCTACGTGAGATGAGAGATGATAGAATGGGTCACTAGCTTAACTTACACGGTTCCTACTGCATCAAAGGCCCTGCATGTGTGTGTGTGTGTGTGTGTGTGTGTGTGTGTGTGTGTGTGTGTGTGTGTGTGTGTGTGTGTGTGTGTGTGTGTGTGAACTCAGTATACCAAATCATTCACAGTGTTATCTGAGAGGTAGAGGAAGAGGAGAACAGAGGACTAGAGGTAGAGGAAGGGCAAGAGGATGAATGGCATCTCAGGGAGTTTAGCCTCTATTCCAGTTGTGTTCAAAGCCTGCGACTCACCGTGAATGTATTTAGAGAACCATTGTGTATGTATGTGTGTGAAGGTTAACTGACACTGTATATATAGCAAAGGGTAACCTGCATTTTGTATACCTGAGGATAACATTAAAAAACTGGCTGGTAAGAAAATCAAGTAAATTTATCGAAGTTTACTATAACACAGAAGGAGCAATAATTTGTTTCCCGTTTTCTATCAAGAGTGTAAAGAATAATTTAGTTTAGGTCATTAAGAAGAGTGAAAGGCCTGAAATTAATTGTGGATGTGGACGTATAATTGTTATTTTTATAGCTAGTTAATTACACGTTTTCCTTTGTTTTCCTATTCGCACTTTCTCTCTCTTTTTCTTTCTTTCTCTCTCACTCACTTTCACGTACTAAATCGTTTTCCACATACCATCTGCAAACCATTTCACTTCGTATTTCATTCAAGACATTTTCCAAACCCTTCCATAAACCGTTTCGCTTATTACTTTGCGCAGCTGTCATCTTTTTTTTCTATCTGTTATTCATGGAAGACTGTTATTCATTCCATTCTCCCTTTAAACTATTCCCAGTATTCCGTGTAGTTCAGCTTTCGTACTTAAGCAGGTCATTTCGTCTCTCTTTCCTCCCTACCTACCTCACCCACCCACCCGCCTATCCACCCTCCCTCCTAGTTTCCAGCAAGCCAATACATCCATTACTCTCTGCAGACCGATTCCATGCGCTTTCTCTTTACCATGATCCTCGCTTACTGGAAATCCCCTCAACTCATCTAAGTAAACGTTCAACTTCCAGGACATTCATCACAGTCCTTGCGAACCATTTTCACTATTGCGTAAACCTATCGTTTATTTCTGCCATTAAACCATCTCCCTATCAATGTATTTTCAAACCAAATATTAATTCATCCCTTACTCCCTGCAAACCAGTGTCTCCTTGCTATTCATCACACCTCTTGTAAATCATTTCCAGTATATCGTGTAAACCTATCCCCTATTACTGCTATGAAACCATCTCCCTTTCTCTGTCCTCCTCTCTAACCAAAACTATTTCATCCCTTACTCCCTGCAAACCAGTGTCTCTACGTGAGCGTCACAGCGGTGCAATCAGTGGTGTCACGGCGTTCACCACACAGCCTTTGAAAACAGAGTCTGGGGATATTAGCGCCATCAACCCTTAAAGAGAGACTACAAAGCATTGGGTTGGTGAGGCCAGGCGGACAGCTGGACACAAAGGCGAGGCAGCGTCCAACGGGTATTCATCCTGAGAATAATTGTGAGAAATGTATCTGGAGGCGACTCAAGCAGCAGCTGGCTCACTGGATCGTTCTTGGTTGTGTTTGTCCTCGTCGTGGTTAGGGAAGACATCATCATTAACTCAATAAATGGTGTTATTGAGGATATAACACAACACTATATATATGTAATGATGCTATATTGTTTCTTCCTTCAGTGGAAAGTAACACCAACACGACAGATTGTTTTAAAAAGCTGCCATTTTAGTTTATACATTTTACAACCATGCACTTGATTATTCCTCAGTCATGGAGAGAAACAAAATCAGATCGAGAAGCGCTGTACATACATTTGTAAAGAGTTTGTAAAGAGTGTGTAGGTTTAACCGTGACCTTTTCTCAACCGCCTGTAATACTACGGCTGAAATGTGTCGTTGAAACTTAAATACGTTGGGTGAAATATGTGCCAGTGTGATAGGGAAGGTTGCAGAGTATGTGGGGCGCGTAGCAAGCGTCACGCCCACCTCTGCCACGCCACCAACCCTACTGCCTCTTCACGGTCCACGCCTCCTGCTGCCTCCTGCTGCCTCCCTCTTCCTCCCTCCTCCTCCCTCCTGCCTCCTCCTCTCTCCTCCTCATCCCTGCTACTACTACCACTCTCACTCTCGCTCTCTCTCTCTCGCATTCTTTTTCTTTTTTTTCGATTTTTATCCTTTTTTTTTGGTATCCTTTCATCTTTTATCGTGCGCTTCTTCTATTGCTCTTATTATTTTTTTATCTGTTGTCATTCTCTTTTTCTGTTTCTCTTTTTTTTGTTCTTGTCATCATTGTTTTTATTGTGTTCTTTATTGTTGTGGTCATCATTATCATCGTCGTCATCATTATCATCATCATCATCATTTTTCTTTTTCTATTTCTCCATTTTTCAACTTTTAGCTTTTGTATTACTAAAATAAATATCTTCCAATAAAGTTTAATTGTTAGTAATCAGATTTTCCTTCAATTGCTTTTTTCGTTTTGATTCAATTCACGTATTTATGGAGATGATTTTGTGGCTCGTCATCATCGCCTTGGTAGTGTGTGAAAACGTGTATATATTTTTGTCTTCTTCTCTATGCTAATTCAAGGTACAGGTGTTATGTCCAGTGGCGTATGGTGGTTTCTGTCACTGGGTGTGCTGAACAGTGATTCTGTCCATAACTAACATATACCTAATTAATTATGTGTGTGTGTGCGCGCGCGCGTGTGTGTGTGTGTGTGTGTGTGTGTGTGTGTGTGTGTGTGTGTGTGTGTGTGTGTGTGTGTGTGTGTGTGTGTAATTACAATTTTATAGTTATTCATACAGTTTGTTGGAAAATAAAGTAAATTTTGTGTGAAAACTTAGAATAATTAAATTTATTCATTTTGATTAGCTAAGCTTACCACCTAAATTACACAGTTGAGTGGTTGACATACCTGATTACTTATAATTCAATTATATTCTTCGTGTTTTTTATATAAACTTGTTCATGACTTCATCATAGAAAGAGCCTCTCTGTTTAACTTTAGTCAGCAAGATCTTTTCAATGGAGAGCAAATTGAGTCCACTCAGCTTCAAATGGCTCCCCTCAACACATTTCCCTGGCGGTGTAATAATGTGGCACATGGCACCTCACAGCAGTCCTCAAGGTCACTGTCACAGCTCACGGAGACTCTACCATGGCCACAGTCATAGGTTACCACAACACAACAACACAACATGTGTCCACCCCCTGTAACACTGTCTTATCAGCCACTATTACACCACAGTTATATGAGCCACTTTAATACCAGTCACATAACCACAAATACCGTCTATACCAGCGTAGCCGCTTTTCAAGGGAAAGATGTTTTTAAGAATACCAGCGTAGCAGCAGGAGACTGCCTCTCTCATATCCCTCCGCCGGCAGATAGGAGTGAATGTCACATACACTCCCATCTCCCCTCTTTTCGCATCGCCATGGTAACGCCATCATTAAGATGCAAACACACCGCAACACAATAATAATTACAATATACTCACAATTCACAACTAGTCATTTATCTAATCAAGGGAAATGCACGTGCTCCCCTGACACAAGCGTCAATGAAACTGAGTTAGTATAACTTGGGTTACTTGGCAACTCAACTTACTTCTGTTGTTTCATCGGTAAGAGAGTCCATGACTTAGGTTGCACTCAATCCTTATTTTTGATTAAGTGACTTAATAACATTTGGTTTCATAATAGATACTATATTATAATTCTTGCAGATCTTAATTATGCTCATATAATGAATGGCAAAGACACTTTATACCTTCTAGCCAATATAAAATATCAGCACCAAAAACGAACGCAAATAGTGTGCATTTGTAGAGCCGCACACCAAGCTCCATATATTTAACAGTATGCCCTCCCACTCCACCATACGCGCTATGCTACATAATGATACAATTGATTATTGGGTGTGCAGTGCTTCTACAGAACACCTATAATACAAAATATTATAACAGGGCTAAAAACAATAAGAAAAATATCGTTTCCCACTTACTGCTGAATTTATTTATGCATTTCTCTCTCTGACTGAGGGTGTGCGGCGCACATCTAGCACACTCTGAATATACGCCCCTGGATTTTAATTAGTTATATTACATGCTGCAATGATATTTCCAATATATCTAATAGCTTCCGAGAAAATTAGAACGAAATCTATTTTTTGGAGAAAAAAAAATACGGTTTAATTTTACTGCGTAATTATTATACATAGAACAAATATTTATTATGACAGTTGTAGAATTTAATTAGGTCTATCAGATGCTGCAATGATATTTCCAATATCTCTAATAGCTTCCGAGAAAATTAGAACAAAATATATTTTATGGAAAAAAGATACGGTTTAATTTTACTGCTTAATTATTATACATAGAACATATATTCATTATGACAGTTGTAGAGTTGAATTAGGTCTATCATATGCTGCAATGATATTTTCAATATCTCTAATAGCTTCCGAGAAAATTTGAACGAAAACTATTAATTGGAATAAAGATACGGTTTAATTTTACTGCGTAATTATTATACATAGAACAAATATTTATTATGACAGTTGTAGAGTTTAATTAGGTCTATCAGATGCAGTAATGATATTTCCAATATCTCTAATAGCTTCCGAGAAAATTAGAACGAAATCTATTTTATGGAAAAAAGATACGGTTTATTTTCAGTGCTTAATTATTATACATTGAACAAATATTCATTATGACAGTTGTAGGGTTTATTTAGGAAAATCAGATGCTGCAATGATATTTACAATATCTTTAATAGCTTCTGAGAAAATTAGAACGAAATCTATTTTTTGGAAAAAAGATACGGTTTAATTTTACTGCGTAAATATTATACATAGAACAAATATTCATTATGACAGTTGTAGGGTTTAATTAGGTCTATCAGATGCTGTAATGATATTTCCAATATCTCTAATAGCTTCCGAGAAAATTGGAACAAAATCTATTTTTTGGAAAAAAAATTGGGTTTAATTTTACTGCGTATTTATTATACATAGAACAAATATTTATTATGACAGTTGCAGAGTTTAATTAGGTCTATCAGATGCTGCAATGATATTTCCAATATCTCTAATAGTTTCCGAGAAAATTAGAACGAAATCTATTTTTTGGCAAAAAGATATGGTTTAATTTTACTGCGTAATTATTATACATAGAACAAATATTCATTATGACAGTTGTAGAGTTTAATTAGATCTATCAGATGCTTTAATGATATTTCTAATATCTCTAATAGCTTCCGAGAAAATTAGAACGAAATCTATTTTTTGGAAAAAAGATATGGTTTAATTTTACTGCGTAATTATTATATTTAAAACAAATATTCATTATGACAGTTGTAGAGTTTATTTATGTCTTTCCTTCCCTGAATGTCTTTTTTTTCTCTTTCGTTCTCTTTTTTTCTCTGTATTCATCTCATATATTCTTTTCGTCAGTATCTGTTATTTTTTGAGCTATTTTTATCTATCTATCTATCTGCCTGTCTGTCTATCTGAGGGATGTTGTCAGCTACACGAGACACAAATCCAATGCTATTTGAATTTACATTTCTTTTTTCCTTATTATTTTTATCTCTCGCCTTCCTCTTACTCTCTCTTTCTTTTTTCCTCTATTTCTCGCGTCTCCCGTCACCGGCAGTGCTTTGAGGCGTCGCTGTGCTCCGTTGGCTGGGTAACGCAAGCGATGCAGCAGCTGAGTGCAATGCGTAGGTGTTAGGTTGATGGAGCTTGAAATCAAAGTGAAGGCGGAAGAAAACGAAAGGTGTCCTGAGTCTCATGTCTCCTGTTCCTTGGGTTTTCAGCTTGAGTGATTCAGTAATACGATGTGCTCCTTCAGTGTGTCTAAAGGAAATGCATTGTAAATAGTAACTTGTGTTATATATATCATGCAAACAGATATTGTATTTCTTTTTCATTTGTTGTTTTTTTAACTTGTGTGATAGAGTAATATAATGTTCTCTTTTAGCATGCTACTTGTTGTTATGTAAAAAAAATATATAGACAACGGAGTGTGTGTTTTATAATGCACTATACAAGCACACGGTGACACCATACTGGCACTACACAATTTATGATGCAACGTTACATTTTTTTCTTGTTTTTTGGACAAGTTGTGGGTCAGTTAATAGCAATATGTCACTAGATAACACAGGATGCATTCAATGGAGTACGTAGATAAGAAAAGAATTGTGTTGGCAAAGAAATATATGATAACTCCATTTTAGCTACAGTGTGTGTGACTATCAGTGCATTTATTAACCATTCATCAGGTTAAGAAGATAGAGAAAGTTGTGCAAATAAATTAACATATACTCATAAAAAAAGTAAAAAGTTATATAAACGTAACATATGGAGTATTTTTAGATGCAAAACAAAACACTACATATTGAACTTAATATTGTAGCGTTTTTAGCAAGTAGGATAGGATAGTGAGGTGGAAGGAAACAAACATGGTTATAATTAGGTGAGGTTGTGTATTTCCCAACTTTAGTTTCCCTTAAGAAGCCTGTGTGAAACTAACTTATTACGGGAAATACGAGATCATTCACCTCAATGCATGCGTGTTTCCTTTCACTTACCTGGGCATTCAACTTAATCTTTCGTGTACGTAATGTAGACTCTGATCTTGTAGTTGTGGCTATTGATGTTATTATACGTATTTATCATCATCAATAACACCACTATCATCATCATCATCAATGTCTTAACCTAGCTCCTTTTAACACCAATATTTACCACTTGACTGCAAAACGTAGAGTAAGGTTCTGATGCAGGTGTGAGCCAAGGCATTGCAGTAACACCTGACATTATCGAGTTGCAAGCCTGTCACTTCTTTTTACCTACTGAAAGAGAGAGAGAGAGAGAGAGAGAGAGAGAGAGAGAGAGAGAGAGAGAGAGAGAGAGAGAGAGAGAGAGAGAGAGAGAGAGAGAGAGAGAGAGAGAGAGAGAGAGAGATGGATTTGTAATGTTAGGGATTTTTTTAGTCATATAGCAGAACATTTTAAACCACTGAATATAAATAAACAAATGAGCGCAATAAATGGTCACGCAGCAGGTTATATAGTAATTTTATTAATCAGAACAAAGTCGACGATATAGTGTTGATGTTCATAACCTTTCAGTATGCTCGTATGACAACTTTTTTTTTTGTTATATATGTTTATTTATTTAATTTGCCGCACTATTAAATTTGTGCGCTATCAAATCTGATGCAAAATATTCACCAGTCACCAAATTAACCACACACACACACACACACACACACACACACACACACACACACACACACACACACACACACACACACACACACACACACACACACACACACATACACACATACACGCAAAAAATTTTTCAAGCGTTCTAACTATCATTTAACCTTGATATAATAATGACACCTAAAAAAAAAAAACTATATTACGAATATTAACAAATTCAACAACATTCGAATCGTCCAACAATCAGTGTCGAAATACCAATAAAAATAAAACTGCAAACTTAAAAAATAAATACATATATACATACATACAACAACAACAAGAATCAACAAGGTGTAAAAGAAAAAATATAACGATGCCAATTACAAATGTCAATGACGTTTCGGAGACAGTAAAGAATTTTATCTCTTCCTTTCGTACTTTTACCTTCGTTCACATTTTTTCCGTGACGCTCCATTAGTCGAGGTGAGGAAAGATGAGACGAGGCAGGTACGCACCGGTGAGGCAGACAGCAGCTGAGTGGTGTGGGAGGGAGGCTGGTGGGGCGAGGTGAGATGTGAGGCAGGTAAGGTGAGATGAAGATATAGGGAGGTGAGGTGAAATGATGATGGGCTGTGAGGGAAGGTGACATCAGGTGAAAACAGGTGAAGTAAGGTGAGGGAATAGACTAGATGAAGTGAATTGATATGTGTTATAGATAATTAGTGTGTGTGTGTGTGTGTGTGTGTGTGTGTGTGTGTGTGTGTGTGTGTGTGTGTGTGTGTGTGTGTGTGTGTGTGTGTGTGTGTGTGTGTGTGTGTGTGTGTGTGTGTGTCTGTGTATCATTATTATCATCATCTTCATCATCATCATCATCATCATCATCATCATCACCATCATCATCATCATTCTCACGTAAAGCCAAACAACAACAATAATAACAACATAACATTCAAAAATCACACACCAGAAGAAAAAAAACTTATAACCAAACTATCAAGGAAACAAAGGTATAATTTGAGGAGAATCAGCGTTATAATCCCAAGCACAATACTGATTCCAAGGACACAGGTTCGAATCCCTTTTACATCCCACTTAGCACATCGGCGAGTGGCTTCAAATCACCTCTGTTCCACCCATTACCCTCACCCTTCACTGTCCTTATAGAACCCAAGCAAAGAACGACAGCTGAGGCGTTAATAAGTCTCCCTGACATCACCCAGAATAAGAATAGAAAAACAAGACTTCAAGAAAAAAGAAGAAAAAAAAGGTTAGTCTCTCCTTGATCTGCCATGAGCATTCGAGGCAAAAAAAAGAAGAAAAAAAAGGGGGAGTAATGGATTTTGCCAAAGAAAAATGGGGGGAGGGAGAGGCAGGTGCGTGTACATTAGTCTTGGGAGGGTTGGAAGGCAAGAGTGTCGTTGGAAATGTGTTGCATTATGACAAAGATGGACAGAAGTGGCCTTGTGTGTCTAGAGAACCGGATCACCTATATTGGGTGTTCAGTAAGTGGGATTTTTCTTTCCAATTAGTTGATTTAGTTAGTTAATTAGTTACTTTCAGAAATTAATGATCACTGTGCAAAAATTATTCTACGTACAAATACTTTTCCTGCGGATATTGGTGACGCGTGCGGATTTTCGAGAACTGACAATACTTTGGAGTAAGGTAAGAGTTTAATTATGATAAGTAATTATACAACATTTGTCAATCAGAGAATCGGAAAATAGCCAGAAATGTACTAATATCATTCATTGTCATGTAATTCCAGCTGGAAATATATTTTGATTTGATTTAATTTATTTGATTGATTAAGAATGATGAGCTTCCTAAAACAGTAACAAACATTGAAAAATATATCCAACAAAACTGGAACAAAATTTATCCAGCTGAATGTTCACCAGAGGAAAAAAGATATATACTCAATTTGCACTCCGTGAATTAGGAAAAAGTGTATTTTGTAGAAAGAAATTTGGCATTTTCCCTAAAGGACGGGTAATATTCAGTCAAATATTCTTGAAAAGGGTGCCATGTTAGTGCCATGGAACGAGCACTGGAACACGTTTCCACGCTGAGTGCTATGCCCGGACTGGGAACATTTTTATATCTTACCGACGAGAACATTTTGTCGGCGACACACACAGCCACAGCGAGTTTCAGTTACCATGTGTTACTCATTTCAAGCAGGCAAAATTTTGTATGTATTAATATATATGTTTGTTAGTTTTAGTTTTACTAGTCTCCATGACGCACATTCATATAATTATTTCCTTTACAAAAAGTATGAATATAATCACCCCTTCAATATGGCAGCACAATAGTCGTCACACTTTTATCCCGTCAAATACCACACGCCAGAGGTCTGTGCCTAAGTTTTGCCCGAATCTGCCCTGCACTGACAAAAAAAAGAAAAATTCTACATGTAGCTCGCGAACACACTGCCCTCACAGTATCTATGGCCACACCTGACACCCGCAGAACTTTTCAACACAAAATCCACACCTGCCCCGCACCCGCACAGTCTGCCCACTTTCTACCCGCATTGCCTAGTGATATTAACAATGACTACAGTTCTGGGTTGACCGTGCACCCCATCCATAACTAACACCTTAACCTTCCTGCCTGCCCTACCTTACCTAACTAGCAAGGCAGCAAACCCGCCTCAACTAGCGTGTTAACCCCCACCCACTACAAGTACGCGTCCCTCCCCCCGGCCAACACCACCATTTTCAAAGTTAAAACAGTAGCCACAAC
>JAXIVD010007629.1:2500-17500 GCA_036785275.1 Cancer borealis
CCAGTTAATATTTTGTATTCCCTTACAGAGTAGTGATTAGTGATTGGTGATTAGAATAGTTGCGTAGTGTTCATAGTGATGCATGTTTTTTTTGTTTTTTTTAAGTGTTAGTGATAGTGTTATTGGACTAATGCGCTCAAAGTCTCCTCTGCGGGCACATGTCCCCAGATTGTTAAGTGAGTCGCGGTCTTCGGATCGCCGGGCGTCCTTCCCCCTCCAATTAAATTTTAATTATGTATTCTCAGATAGACTTGTTAGGCGACTCGTGGTTTCCCCAGGAGGAAGTAACAGAAGTGGGTGAACAAGCGCTTGGTGGAGCAATAAAACCAGAGTGTTCAGAAGTCGGTCATCACGATCAGAGGAAAATGGAGTCGTTAGAAAGGGAAATGGATAATTTAAGGTTTTGTGTTGAGGATTTAATAGGTGAACTGCGCCGCAGGGAATCTGCACCCCCCCTTGAAAGACCAGTTAAAACCTTTTTGAAGCCACGTGATATCCCTATTCTGGAGTTACGTCAGTTGAATGGTGTGGACGGCGCGGGACGACTCACTGTTTTCTTGTCACAGGTAGAAAGTTGTTCTCAGTTAACAGACGAACGACAACAAATAGTTCGGATGCGAGTAGATGCACCCCTTTCACTATTTATTCAGAATATCCTTAATAAAGAAGTTATGTCGTGGGAGAACTTTAAGAAGCACCTAACTACTGAGCTCACCGACCAAAGTGAAGACCGTATCTTTGATTCCTTGAACGATTTAAAATATATGTATGACGAAGACCCAATAGAATTTGTAACCAACCTAAAATGTAAACTTGCGTTGTTAGAAGTACAGACAAAGTCGGGAGAGGTGCCTAACACTGAACAACTCATTAAAGACAAACTACTGAAGGGCATGCCTAAAGAAAGTAGAGATAGGCTAGAGTTGTACTTGGACCAGAATGTAACTCTTAAAAAGTTTATGAGCAAGTTAGATAATGAAAGAATAGTGGTGCTAGCACAACAACGGGATAACGTGCGAACAATTGAACCACCTTTACCATCCCAAGGTGCCATAGCACGTAACCCCCCGAGAACACCAACAGGGAGGGGCAATTTAGAAAGAGTCGAGAAGAGACTTAGACAATGGGATAGGAGAGGAAAATACTGTCCTTATTGTCGAGCTAATGGTCATTCTATAGCAGAATGTCGTAAACAACCTCGCCCAGGCTCCTGCTATGATTGCCTGCGGATGAATTGTCGAAGAGGACAACCAGGTTGTCCCGGGAGAATTAATATGACTCGAGGGAGAATAGCGTGACAATCACCGGTCATTAACCTGGACGTTAACCACCATGTGCTCGAAGTAATGTTAGATACAGGTAGTGATGTATCTCTACTTAAGCTTAGCGCAGCGGAAGAATTAGGGCTGGAAATAAAACATAGTTCAAGAATTCCCCCATTGCAAGGAATTACTGGTCGTAAATTACGAGTTTTGGGTCAAGCTAGTGTTACCATTTCTAGTACCAGTAATCACCCAATTACCATTAAAGTAGCGGTAATTCCTGATAATTATCTGCGTCCATCAGCCTTGCTCGGTATGAATGCCATCAGTCAAGCTACATTTACGTTAGATTACCAAGCAAGAAAAGTTTATTGGAATAACTTGATTTATCCTTTAGTGTTAACAACAAATGAATATGATAAAGTTCAAAGGGTGGTAAGAGAAACACGACCCGCTCCTAATAACCACCCCAATAACCGCCCCAAATATGGCCGATTAACTACTCGTAAACACCTGGACTGTTACTTAACGACCATGGTGGAAATTAAAGTCGATGAACAACCTAACACAGTAGTAATGGTTGAAGCCAGACATCAATACGTCCAGAATGGAATACCAATGGTTATGACTGTCACTAAAGATCAAACTTTGTTTATCCCCGTCATTAATAACACCAAGGTAGGGTTAAACTTGCACCCCGGAACATTGTTAGTCACCTATGAACGAGTGCAAGATGAACAATTAGAAACAGAAGAAACCCCCGTTACTATCTCCCGTATTAGTGAGGCTATCGGACCTGAGAATGATTGTGTTAGTAATTACCAAACACGCTGGGAAAAACTGCAGTCCATCCTAGAATCCCGTGATTGGTCATATTTTAATCCAGAACAGAAAGAACAATTATTTCAAATCATCCAACAACATCAAGAACTCTTTATAGTACATCCAGGCGAGTTAGGTTTAATTCAAGCAGAACCAGCTCATATTCAGGTAGACGATCCAAGACCTTGCCGTACGCCTCTATACCGTTATCCCGAGAAAGCAAAGGAGGCGATTCAGTCAATATTAAAGGAGTTAGAAGGGAAAGGTATTATCGAAAGTTCAACTGCGGCTTGGCTGTCCCCAATAGTTTTAGTTAACAAGCCAGGGGGAGACAAAAGACTCTGTTTAGATTATAGAAAAGTAAATAAACAACTAGCTATGGATATTCATCCTCTTTCTAAGTTAGAAGAGTTAGTAGAGAATGTATCAGGAAGTGACTACTATGCCACTTTGGATATGAAGGATGCATATTATCAAATCGCCCTCGATCAATCCAGCAGGGACCTAACTACTTTTAGTGATGGAATCTCACTCTATAGATTTAAAAGATTGCCCTTCGGTTTGAGCTGCAGCCCCGCTTTATTCGCTAGACAAATGAACCAAGCTCTAGCCCCCCTACTTAAAGAAAATTGGGTTAAAAGTTATCTTGATGATCTTATTGTGTATGCGGCAGACTACGTTACTTTAATTGAGAGGCTGAAAAAGTTATTTAAACACCTAAGGTCTGTAGGTATAAAACTTAACCTCTCCAAGTGTAATATTGGTCAAAGACAAGTAAAATTCTTAGGACATATAGTGTCAAAGGAAGGGTATCGTCCTGACCCACGTAACGTAGACGCAGTAACCCAAATGAAGCCACCCACTACTATCAAGGAAACGCGATGTTTCATCGGGATGTGCTCATTCTATCGCCGCCACATAGAAAAATTCTCAAAGATTCTGGCCCCTCTTACCAACCTTACTAAAAAAGGCCAAGTATTTGACTGGACCAGTGAATGTCAGAATGCTTTTGAGACTTTAAAATGTAAACTCACCCATGCCCCAATCCTTTCTAAAGCAGTAATGAATCAGGAGTTTATATTAAAAACCGATGCCAGTGCTACTCATGTAGGAGCAGTGCTGATGCAATATGATGGGAAAGAACCACGAGTGATAGGATTCTTTTCAAAGAAATTAAGACCGGCCGAAATAAGATACTCCACAACCAACAGGAAAGCGTTAGCTATAGTGTTAGCCTGCCGGAACTCTCACCATTATTTGTGGGAAGTGCGCGTCCTGATCCGCACCGATCATCAACCCCTCATTTCTGTGTTCAGGCAAAGAACAAAATCGCCCAGGATGAATAGGTGGATATTAGAGATGAGGGAGTTTCAGTATAAAATATAATATAAAGCCGGATCTAAGAACGTGGTGGCTGATCAACTAAGTCGTCCAGTTAAGGTAGTTAGAATGGTAGGGCAAGATACGTTCCTAGGGATGACCAAAGATGAGTTCATACAAGCCCAAGTAGATGAACCCCGTTGGCGAGAAATGAAAGAATATTTAGAAGGAGGACAAGTGCCACGACATAAATATCCTCCAGTAATCTTAAATCAGTTCATTGTAGAAGATGGAGTCCTTTACTATTCTAAACAGAAAAGAGATAACACCTTGCTCTATTTGTTGGTGGTGCCCATG
Organism: Cancer borealis; assembly: GCA_036785275.1. NCBI lineage: Eukaryota > Metazoa > Arthropoda > Malacostraca > Decapoda > Cancridae > Cancer > Cancer borealis. The sequence goes on from JAXIVD010007629.1 coordinate 6,262, forward strand.
GTGATGAAAAAGAAAGCCCTTACTATTGTTCATGAAAAAGAATCAGGACATTTAGGTCAACTCAAATCAATATTAAAGGCGGAAGAATATTTTTATTGGCCAAATTTAAAGACATGTGAAGAAATTTGTAAGATAATGCCTAACTTGTCAGCAAACTAAGTCAGCCTCAACTTTGCAAAGGCAGTGGCGAGAATTGCCTCCTGTAAACCAGCCTTTGGATAGAATCAGTGTAGATATAACTGAAATGACTCCTGCTCGAGGAGGTCATAGATATGTATTAACCATAGTAGATCATTTTTCAAGGTTTGTAAAATTGTTAAAATTACGTTCGAGGCAGGCTGAAGAGGTAGTTAGGGGTATTAGATCATGCGTGGGGGACTATGGAGGCCAAAAACGCTCCTAGCTGATAATGCTTGCGAGTTCCGTTCTCACCTCCTGGCGGACTTCTGTAAAGCCCAAGGAATTCACCAAGTTTACTCCAATCCATACCATCCTCAAGAAAACTCCATCACCGAACGTTTACATAGAACCCTTAAGTCCGTGTTAGCGTGCTTGAGTAAGGGTCAACCAACTAAGTGGCCCGACTATATCACCCAGTGCCAACAAATACTCAACGCGGCGGTACACGAGACCACAGGAGAACAACCACACTACTTAATGTTCAATCGCCACGCTCCGAGATTTATAGGGATAACTCTACCACAGGTGGACGATGAGATAGACATTGGTGTCGCCCTGGAGGTAGTGAAATAAACATCCCGTGACAACAGCCGGAAGTGGTTGGCGCGAGCTAATCTCGGTAGAAAAGAGCAAACAGTAAGTGTGGGTGATCTAGTGTGGGTAAAGAAAGAACAAATTAGCTCTTCCATCGAACGCAAACTAGGGATAAAGTGGATTGGCCCCTATAAAGTGAAGGGAGTGAAGCAGGTAGGAGTGTCATACGAATTGGAAAATACTTTCAGTGGCGACACAATCCTCCGGGCACCAGACAAATTAAAACGTTTTGTAGGGGAGGATGGGTATATAATCGACATGAGCGAGATCGTGTTGCCTTCCGAGGATGAGGATGATATATATATATATATATATATATATATATATATATATATATATATATATATATATATATATATATATATATATATATATATATATATCAATATATATATATATATATATATATATATATATATATATATATATATATATATATATATATATATATTGATGCGGGCCCCGCCCGTTACAACAAAATCGTCTAGGGAAGACGAGAGTCAAGCCCAACAGAGGAATGAAGATTTCCTGAGACGGATAAGGAAGAATGTTAAGAAGCTGGTAAGGAAGAAGGCTACGCTGAGGCTATGACACTCGTTGCGGGTTCTGCCAGTGACAGTAGTGTCGACTGGAGAGGGTAAGAGTCTGGCCCCGTATCAGTAGATTGAAGCTTCTCTGAGGAAAGGCATGCAAGGCATCATGACAGGTGTGTGCTTTCCACATCTGTAGAAGTGTGTGGCAAGAGGCGAGGGTCGGAGTGTGCATTGTGTCAGCTGAATACGGCTAGGCATGGAAGAGAGTTACATTCCTTGTGTTAGTTTGGAGGCGAGGAATCTGAAGATAAAGAGAAGGGAAGTATTAGCCTCACGAGGTTACGAGACATGATAGCGGGTTACGCCTTTGTGTTGCAGGATCTACGTGGCTGGTTGGAGGAAGCGCGGGTGTCGTGGTACGGCCAGATGTGGCGGGAACAAACGAGCAGTCGTGGGTGGTGAGTTGCCACCAAGTATTAAGGCGAGTTTTGCTTAGTGTTTACTTTAACTTCTGTCTCCTTGTTCTCCTAATTTTCCTGACTTTCCTTCTTTCTTCTTTGCGTTGCAAAGTGTTTTTTTTATCGTGTAGCCTATGTTTTTCTGCTTCTTCTCATATGCTTATCATTGTTCTGGGTCGCTTCTGAGCGTAGCAATGATTTTGTGAAGGAAAGTGTTTTATTAGGTTATGGAGAAGGCGGCGCGGTGTGGGGGAAACACGGCGCGTTGGTCGTACGACATGGCATCTCTGTCTGGGCAGCTGCTTGCTGCGGGAAGGCGGAGTGAGTCAGTTAGCTTAGTACAGCCACTAAGATAACATCACGCTCTGCTGCTCTCCCCAATTTGGCATTATTCCGTGTGTAACCTCCTCATATTTAAGGGAGTGGGTTTTACGCTTGGCCTGTTTAGGTAAGGGGTAAATTTGTGTAGTTAGACAGTAAGGCCCTGTCTATACGAGGACCAGGTTACCGTGCCGAGAGCAATAAACAGAGTGTGTGGTTGTATAATCAATATCTTGCCTGAGGTAACTCCATCTAGGTTTTAATATCCAGAAAGTTCTCACAAGGAGGTTCTGGATATTGTCAGGCTTTTGAGTCTTGGGAAGTAGTTTCTGCGTTGTCTGCTTTGTCGGCGTTGTCTTCGTTGTTTTCGCTGTCCTTACTGTGAGAGAGAGAGAGAGCCTATCATCTGGGGCCTCTTGTTTGATGACACAGACGAGGAGTAATCCCGTCTTAGTGTTAATTTATTACGACTCATATAACGCACTGTACGGAGTCCCCTCGCGGGAGGCTACTTTGCAGGGTGTTAGTGAGTCGAGAGGAGTTTATTGTCTAACCAGGAGTGGGTGGAAAGACACCTTGTGGGCGGTATTCTGGTTGGAGCGATAGCTCCTTGTCGAGGCACTGTAATCTAGTGCTCGCTGTAAGTCTCTTTAGAATGTAAGGAGGAGAAGGTGGTTACTACTGGGAGATTCCTTGTTCTTTGGAGGGTAAAAAGAACTGGCGACCTCTTTACGTTAACGGGGTGGCTGTAGGTGCTGTGTTTGGGGACTAAGGAGTGTACAGGTTATTTAACCAGGCACATCTTGTTTATAGCCTATTATCCAGCCGCCGGCGCGTGGCCCTCGGAGAAGACTAGGCCTACGGGATAGTCGACTTTCCTTGTCCTTTGGTGGGTTAAAAGGACGTATAAACATCAGCACTATAGTTCGTACACGCCCGTAACGTTGTTGTGACTGGGTTGTTCATAAGTGGACATCCGGCACTAGGGCATAAGAACCGTGTCCTTACGGTGTGAGCGTAACAAAATTGGCGACCTCGCCAGGATTCAAAAGGAATTACAGTGAGTAGGAAAGCAGTGTTAGTGTATTGTTAGTGTGAGCCCACACACACTGTAACGATGGAAGACAAACGTGATGTACTTACTTCCCTCGAGGATGGCTCGGCCCGAGCCAGTTCTGTACGTGGCGTACAGAACGTGGCGTACCTCGATTGTGCCCGCCATTTAGAGCAGGCATTTAAGAGATGGATTATGAGTGAGGGAGTGGATTCTCTCCGCGACCTGGAGGAATTGATGGTGATGGAGCAGTTCATAAATGCTGCTGATAAGGAACTGGTGCCTCTCCTGCGGGAGAAGCGTTTTAAGACGCTGAAGGAGGCTGCCACCTGGGCTGACGACCATGTGTTAGCCCATCGCTCGGAGCCTCGTGCTGGAGGTGGATTCAAGGAGGGAGGACCACGAGGGCCAGGGGGCGGTGGCAGTGCTAGTTCTGGTGCTCCACGTTCCCCTCCCCGCAGTCACAGCTTTGGCAATAAAAGTGGGTTTGGTAAGTCTCAATCCCCCGCTGCCCCTTCAGGGCCAAAGGGAGGGTCAGGAGGGAAGATGACCTTTAGTACTTCAAAGTACGATAACCAGCCCACGTGCTATAACTACCATGCCAAGGGGCATTTTCGATCTCAATGCCCCAAACTTGTGACAGCGGGCCCCTCCAAAACATCCCAGAAACCAGTTGTCTTGCTGGTGTGGCCTGACCAGGGCCGTGAGGAGAGGCTGCTCGCTCATAATGGTCATGAAGGAAAGAAGGCTCTTGAGGGGCCTGTGTTGGATTGTGAGGAGGGGGTTCAGTCGGCTTCACCTGTTTTCCCCCCTGTTGTTGCTTCTGTGACTCCAGCTGACTCGGAGCTGGACTAGTGTCGTCCATTTCTGTGTGGGGGCACTGTTGAGATTGACGGGAACAAGTATCCTGTCACTGTCTTGCGAGACACTGGCGCACAACAGTCTGTGTGCCGCAATGTCACCGGGGGTAAGGTGCCTTCTTCTAAGGCAGTGTTGTGTAGGGGCCTCAACGCTGTCGAGAAGTTTGTGACGGCTGAGGTAAAGCTGTCGTGTCCACTGATCACCACTACGGCTCAAGTGGCAGTGGCGGAACAACTGCCTGTGGCAGGTGTTGATTTCCTGCTAGGAAATGACCTAGCTGGAGGGAGAGTTTGGGTGCCCACCCATACGGGAGGTGAGGCTTCTGAGGTGTCGGGGGATAGTGTGCCCGACCCTGTTGCTGTTGTCACTCGGTCGCAGACCGAGAGGGTGACGCAGGCTTTTGCTCCTGGAGCCGAATGCGATAGAGCGCGGCTACCGGAAGAGGAGAACAGTGGTGAGGAAGAAGCTGCCGCTCTAGGGGCCGACTGCAATGAGGCAGGGTCACCGGTGATGGAGGGCAGTGAGGAGGAAGTTATTGGGGTTGTCACCCGTTCTCAGGCTAGACGGGTGGCACCGGCTGCTACTCTACGGACTGACTGCAACACTGCAGACTCACCGTCAAACGAGAGTAGTGTTTGTGAACTGGATGAGCCAGAGCCGGGCTCTCCAGTGAGTCAAGGTGTGGGGGCTGACTGCCACAGTGCAGAGCCATCCATAGAAGCACCTGACTCGGCAGAGGTTGTCGCCGAGGGTGAGGAAGGAGAGTTGAGGGTCGAGGAGTCTTGTGCTGGTATTCCTCACCCTGCGGGGCACCTCGGAGGAAGCACCCACGCGGTGGTGTTTCCTGGTGGTGAGGCTGTGGGTTTCGGTACTCAGTCCGGGCCCCTGCCTGGTAAATCGGACAGTTTGTTGGGGATCACCTCCGAGGGAGGGAAGATTTCCAACTCTGCGGGGGAGTTGGAGGCTCCCACCCCTGCGGAGTGTGCCGGAGACAGGGAACAGGCTGTTTCCTTGTCTGGTGACTGTCTGACGGGTGAGGCCCATCTGAAGGGCCCTCCCGATTCAGCCAATGAGGAGGTGGTGGATGAGTCCACACCACGCCTCAGGCCCCCGGGACAGAACCAGGGAAGTGTCGACACCGCCCCTTCCGACAGATCCCGTGGTGCCGTCCGACCTTACTTGCAATGAGCCGGCGTTGCTCATCAAGGGACAGAAAGGGGACCCGGAATTGGCCCCTTGTTTTGCTAAGGTGGGAAAGGAGATAAGAGGGGTAGAGGAGTTCCTGCTGCAGAAGGGGGTGTTACACCGCAGGTCGAGGGAGAGTGACGGAATCGAAGTACTACAGGTAGTAGTGCCTCGGGAGTTGAGGGAGGCCCTGGTGCTGTTGGCACATGAGGGACCCATGGCTGGACACCTGGGTGTCCACAAAACTCTCGCCCGCCTGCGGGGCAATTTTTGGTGGCCTGGCATGGTCGGAGATATTACGGAGTTATTGAAGAGTTACCACACCTGCCAGATGGTGGGCAAACCTAACCAAACTCCCCCTGTTGCACCCCTCCACCCTATTCCTGCTGTGGATCCTCCTTTCACCAGGGTCCTGATTGACATGGTGGGGCCCCTCCCTACTACCAAGGCCGGTCATAAGTACTTGCTAACCATCATGGACGTAACTACCCGGTACCCAGAAGCTATACCGGTGAGGAGCACCCATGCACGAGTTGTGCTTAAGGTCCTCCTCAACTTCTTTACCCATTTTGGTTTGCCTCCCGAGATTCAGTCCGATCGAGGGACCAACTTCACCTCGAAGTTGTTCGAAAAGACTATGACCGAGTGGGGGATCAAGCACATTCTATCTAGTGCTTATCATCCCCAGTCGCAGGGAGCATTAGAGCGGCACCATCAGACGCTCAAGACTATACTCCGGGCGTTCTGCTTGGAACAAGAGAAAGACTGGGACGAGGCGGTTCCCTATGTCTTGTTTGCTGTGAGGGAAGCTCCTACTGAGTCCTTAGGGTTTTCCCCGAATCAGTTGGTGTTTGGGCACCGGGTGCGCGGTCCGTTGGACTTAGTGCAGGAAGCCTGGTGTGCTCCCCACTCTGACCGCCTGGAATCGCTCCTGAAGAACGGGTTAGGTACTTGTGAAGGACTGGTAAAGGCGCTGGAGGTGGCTCCGTACCATCTTGGAGTTGCGCCGAAGAAGAGGAGAAGATACTATGATGAGAAGGCCAAGTATGGTACCTTTGCACCAGGGGAGGAGACTACCGAGGTTCTTGGCTCGGAACTGGTGATTCCCGCAGAGCACTGGGGCCAGTGCGGTGTGCTGCTTGGGGAGAGGTTGCAGCACCTGGGAGACGTGCAGAAGAAGTTTCACTGTCAGAGTGAAGTGGCTAACACCGGGGTGAAGCCCAGGGATAAGCGTGAAGGCTCTGTTTATTCCAACTGGGGCTCTGACCAAGACCAGATTGAAGAGCAGCTGAACGCCATCCCAAAGGAATACTTTGACACTTCTGCCGAAATACCAGAGCAGGCCCCCGAGGAAGGTGCGAAGCTCACTGAAGAAGAAGAAGTACATCCTGGGTGCAAGAAGGTTTTGTTTTCTCTTGACTTCCAATCTGTGAATTCCTCTGGCCGTGGGAGAGGACATGGCCGTGAGAAAGGTGTCCTGGGTGAAGGGGCTAGTGGCAGGTTCCTTTCACGGACCGTGCCGGGGAGATGGCCTGTTTCATGGCTGAGAGGGCAGAGAAGATGGTGGCCGACTGCTTGTTGCGGGCTAGGGAGTCACTCTTGCTACTTAAAAATTTTGAAAGTCTGTGAGACTTCTAAAATTTTTCCTTTAAGGGGGGGCGTGTTGAGGGCCCCGTCCATCACAACAAAATCGTCTAGGGAAGACGAGAGTCAAGCCCAACAGAGGAATGAAGATTTCCTGAGAGGGAGAAGGAAGAATGTTAAGAGGCTGGTAAGGAAGAAGGCTACGCTGAGGCTATGACACTCGTTGCGGGTTCTGTCAGTGACAGTAGTGTCGACTGAAGAGGGTAAGAGTCTGGCCCCGTATCAGTAGATTGAAGCCTCTCTGAGGAAAGGCATGCAAGACATCATGACAGGTGTGTGCTTTCCACATCTGTAGAAGTGTGTGGCGAGAGGCGAGGATCGGAGTGTGCATTGTGTCAGCTGAGTACGGCTAGGCATGGAAGAGAGTTACATTCCTTGTGTTAGTTTGGAGGCGAGGAATGCGAAAATAAAGAGAAGGGAAGTATTAGCCTTACGAGGTTACGAGACATGATAGCGGGTTACGCCTTTGTGTTGCAGGACCCACGTGGCTGGTTGGAGGAGGCGCAGGTGTCGTGGTACGGCCAGATGTGGCGGGAACAGACGAGCAGTCGTGGGTGGTGAGTTGCCAGCGAGTATTAAGGCGAGTCTTGCTTAGTGTTTACTTTAACTTCTGTCTCCTTGTTCTCCTAATTTTCCTGACTTTCCTTCTTTCTTCTTTGCGTTGCAAAGTGTTTTATCGTGTAGCCTATGTTTTTTTGCTTCTTCTCATATGCTTATCATTGTTCTGGGTCGCTTCTGAGCGTAGCAATGATTTTGTGAAGGAAAGTGTTTTATTAGGCTATGGAGAAGGCGGCGCGGTGTGGGGGAAACACGGCGCGTTGGTCGTACGACATGGCATCTCTGTCTGGGCAGCTGCTTGCTGCGGGAAGGCGGAGTGAGTCAGTTAGCTTAGTACAGCCACTAAGATAACATCACGCTCTGCTGCTCTCCCCAATTTGGCATTATTCCGTGTGTAACCTCCTCATATTTAAGGGAGTGGGTTTTACGCTTGGCCTGTTTAGGTAAGGGGTAAATTTGTGTAGTTAGACAGTAAGGCCCTGTCTATACGAGGACCAGGTTACCGTGCCGAGAGCAATAAACAGAGTGTGTGGTTGTATAATCAATATCTTGCCTGAGGTAACTCCATCTAGGTTTTAATATCCAGAAAGTTCTCACAAGGAGGTTCTGGGTATTGTCAGGCTTTTGAGTCTTGGGAAGTAGTTTCTGCGTTGTCTGCTTTGTCGGCGTTGTCTTCGTTGTTTTCGCTGTCCTTATTGTGAGAAAGAGAGAGAGCCTATCATCTGGGGCCTCTTGTTTGATGACACAGACGAGGAGTAATCCCGTCTTAGTGTTAATTTATTACGACTCATATAACGCACTGTACGGAGTACCCTCGCGGGAGGCTACTTTGCAGGGTGTTAGTGAGTCGAGAGGAGTTTATTGTCTAACCAGGAGTGGGTGGAAAGACACCTTGTGGGCGGTATTCTGGTTGGAGCGATAGCTCCTTGTCGAGGCACTGTAATCTAGTCTCGCTGTAAGTCTCTTTAGAACGTAAGGAGAAGGTGGTTACTACTGGGAGATTCCTTGTTCTTTGGAGGGTAAAAAGAACTGGCGACCTCTTTACGTTAACGGGGTGGCTGTAGGTGCTGTGTTTGGGGGCTAAGGAGTGCACAGGTTATTTAACCAGGCACATCTTGTTTATAGCCTATTGTCCAGCCGCCGGCGCGTGGCCCTTGGAGAAGACTAGGCCTACGGGATAGTCGACTTTCCTTGTCCTTTGGTGGGTTAAAAGGACGTATAAACATCAGCACTACAGTTCGTACACGCCCGTAACGGTGTTGTGACTGGGTTGTTCATAAGTGGACATCCGGCACTAGGGCATAAGAACCGTGTCCTTACGGTGTGAGCGTAACAAAATTGGCGACCTCGCCAGGATTCTAAAGGAATTACAGTGAGTAGGAAAGCAGTGTTAGTGTGTAACTGTAACGATGGAAGACAAACGTGATGTACTTACTTCCCTCGAGGATGGCTCGGCCCGAGCCAGTTCTGTACGTGGCGTTAGTGAACAACCATGCCTAGGTGAAGAGAGGCCTGTTAGTCCTGTTAGTGAGCATAGTATTACAGGACGATTGCATTTTGCTCAGAAAGTGCCTGAACAGCCCCTGCAGCATATAACGGGCCGTGTTGGTTCTTTTGAGAATGTGATGGGTTCAAGGAGAGTGAGCCCAGCTGCCAGTGTTACTGACAACCTCCAGTCCGTCGGAATGGCGGAGGAATTGATATTTCAACTCGAATTGAAGCGGTTGGAGATAGAAGCCGCGAACGAAGCTAGAAGGTTGGAAATAGAAGCTGCGAACGAAGAGAGAAGGTTAAAAGCTGAAGAGAGGAGAGAGGCTAGAAGGTTGGAAGCCGAAGCCGACGCGAGAAGGTTGGCGTTAGAAGTTGGAGAGAAATGAAGCAAGAAGATTAGATCTAGAAGTCAGAAGGTTGGAGGTAGAGAAGCATAGAGAATTTGAATGGGAAAGATCTAGATGTGGGGCCAACTCAACTCATAAGGGGGGAGAAGGAGAGGAGAACACAGTTGAGCGCCAGATGGTAAGGAGTCTGCAGCTCATTCCTGACTTTGACGAGCAGAGGGTTGCAGAATGGTTCAGGAGGTTTGAAAAGAAGGCGGCTGAGTTTGGTTGGCCAGAAGGAAGATGGGTTGGTCTTGTGGCCAATAAGCTGAAAGGCAGGGCATTGGAGACATACGAGAATATGTCGGTGGAAGATTTAGAAAGCTACGAGGACCTTAAGGCTGACATCTTGAGGGCTTACGAGCTGCGGCCCGAAGACTATCGCTTAAGGTTCAGAGGTGGGAAGAAGAGACCCGGAGATTCTTACCTCGATTGTGCCCGCCATTTAGAGCAGGCATTTAAGAGATGGATTATGAGTGAGGGAGTGGATTCTCTCCGCGACCTGGAGGAATTGATGGTGATGGAGCAGTTCATAAATGCTGCTGATAAGGAACTGGTGCCTCTCCTTCGGGAGAAGCGTTTTAAGACGCTGAAGGAGGCTGCCACCTGGGCTGACGACCATGTGTGTTAGCCCATCGCTCGGAGCCTCGTGCTGGAGGTGGATTCAAGGAGGGAGGACCACGAGGGCCAGGGGGCGGTGGCAGTGCTAGTTCTGGTGCTCCACGTTCCCCTCCCCGCAGTCACAGCTTTGGCAATAAAAGCGGGTTTGGTAAGTCTCAATCCCCCGCTGCCCCTTCAGGGACAAAGGGAGGGTCAGGAGGGAAGATGACCTTTAGTACTCCAAAGTACGATAACCAGCCCACGTGCTATAACTGCCATGCCAAGGGGCATTTACGATCTCAATGCCCCAAACTTGTGACAGCGGGCCCCTCCAAAACACCCCAGAAACCAGTTGCCTTGCTGGTGTGGCCTGACCAGGGCCGTGAGGAGAGGCTGCCCGCTCATAATGGTCATGAAGGAAAGAAGGCTCTTGAGGGGCCTGTGTTGGATTGTGAGGAGGGGGTTCAGTCGGCTTCACCTGTTTTCCCCCCTGTTGTTGCTTCTGTGACTCCAGCTGCCTCGGAGCTGGACTAGTGTCGTCCATTTCTGTGTGGGGGCACTGTTGAGATTGACGGGAACAAGTGTCCTGTCACTGTCTTGCGAGACACTGGCCTTTGCGTTTATAACGTTAAAACACTTGCTAGCTAAGGTGATTCTTAAATGTTGTTAGAGGAGCAAGAAGGCATCCAATGGGATATCACTGACCTCAGGGAAGTCTGAAGAACTGGACAAATTTCCAGTTTGCTACACGCACAAAAAAATAATAACATGGAGTAAATTTTTTGAAAAAAAAAGAACTAGGAGAAAATAACAAAATAATCTTTGGTTTAAGTGAGAGTAGCAAGCTTAACAATCAAACTGAACAAAATAATATATTAAATAAAAGTCCTACAGGTTTAAGCACCAATATCACCCAATAATGACGAAGACGTAGTTATATTTCATGAAGATGTAGAAGCTACGAATAAATACAAAATTTAATACTCAAAAGAGTACAAAGGAAGAACAGACAGTAACAGTCCTACTGGATCTAACGAGGCTGTCCGTGTAGCTACACTACTACTATACTATCTATTTGATATAGGCAACAGGACAGCAAAATGGAAGGCTTCTCCCCACCCACCCCTCCCTCCAGCCGAAACTGGTTGGAAGAGGAAGTGATTCCATGCAGTATGGAAAAACTATCATGGAATGTGTATAGGAAGGTGAGAAAACAGGAGTAGGAGTAGGTAGTAGACGCCTGCCGCCCGGTGCAATACTCCAGGAGCGGTAGGCAGTGCTGCAGACTGAGTGATTCCCCGTGTCCTCTCTTCCCGGTTCCCTTAGTGTCTCATTTACACAAGAGAGCAGCTGCATCCTGCCCTCTAAAGAAAC